>JAEIFV010001169.1:0-83687 GCA_018904265.1 Lordiphosa collinella
CATTATTTTACGATATAACATGAATGTATCAAACTTATTTATAATTTCTTATTATAATGAAGAAAATTTCTTTTGTCTTTTTATATTTGTAGCATGAACATTTTCCAATTTTCCTATTCTAAATTTTGGTTCTTCTTTGTGTCGTAAGCTTTTATAATTTTTCATGTATCCAATATCTCGGGTCTCAATATAATCCTCACGGTTCTCATTTCGTTTAATCATAACTCTTTGTTTCATGTTATTTATTCTTTCTTTAATTAGACTTAAATCTACCTTGCTGCATTGAGCTTCTATAGGTGTACACTTAATAGTAGAATGAAAGGTATTATTATAATATGTAATTGCTTTTACCATTTGTTCCGTAATCGGTATTTTTTCTTCTAAATTCAAAACTCTAATCTTTTCTGTAATGGTATTGTTTAACCTCTCAATGTCTGAATTACCGGTATGGCTGTTAGGCTTTGTTGTATGGAATTCAATTTCTTCCTTGTTTAAATAGTCTGTTATATTTTTAGAGCAAAACTCATTATCAAAAACAAATTTTTTTATTTTACCCTTAATTGAAATAAATTCCTGAATTTTAAGTTTTATTGTTTGACTATTTCTATCCGGTAAATGAAAACATACGGCGTGTTTTGAAAATTTGTCGATAAAAATAATAAATGAGTTTTTGCTGTTGGTGTATGTATCAATATGTACTATTTCGTTAATATTTGAAGGTGTTTCCGTGTTAGAAAATTTAGGTTTAATAGGGTTTCGGTCATATTTTGCAGATGAGCAAATGTGACAATTATTAATAATTTCGTGAATGGCTGTTCTAATTTTGGGGTTGTAAATACGATACTTAAGGCCTTCATATGTAGGTAAAATGCCAGAATGACCAGTTTCGCATTTGTGAAAATATGCAATTTGAGTTTTCAAATCGTCCTCATCTAGAAGGTCTTTAGCAAGATACGAACATCTAACAAATTTTATATTTGGATTTATTTTGTTAAAATCTATCAGAATTTTTTGCACTATATTGTAACTGTGATCAGATATTTCAGTATAAATACCAACTTTTCCCACTTTAATATGTCTTCGAACTATATCTGCGACAAATCCCTGATCAATGTCATTTTGGTCTATAAAAACTCTGTTATTTCCAAACGGTGATTCTGTTTCACTCAGTTTTTCTTGCACAAGGACTATTTGGGTTCTAAATCGGTTTACAATGGTTTCGAGTATACCAAAATGATCGTGCAAATCTTCTTCTTGAGAATGGCAAGTTTGTGCAATGATGGAATCGTTATTTTCTTGAAATGTACCCTCGATCTGTATCCGATCATCAGTGGACTGGGAACTGGGAAAGTCTCCAGCATTTATTTCGAAAGTGTCACTGTTTATTCGACTTAGAAAATCTGCTATAAAGTTGCATTTCCCTTTTATGTATTCTATCTTAAAGTTGTATTCTCCCAGTTCGATAAGCCATCTTTGAAGACGAGGACTTATGTCTTTGCCGGAATACTTTACCATCAGCCACTTAAGTGGTTGATGATCACTTTCAAGATCAAATTCTCTGCCGAATAAGTAGGGCCTGAAGTATTTTACGCCCCAAACTATGGCCAACAATTCCTTTTCAATTGTTGCATAATTGGTTTCATGCTGATTCAGGGTCCTTGATGCAAAAGCAATTGGGTGGTCATCTTGTGATAAGACGGCGCCAATTGCGAAATTACTTGCGTCGGTTACAATTTTAAATTTTTTCTTAAAATCGGGATACCTTAATATTGGTGGATTGGTCACTAAGTCCTTTAATTGCTGAAAAGCAAGAATAAAACTAGGATCATTGACGTTAACCTCTTGCTCTTGTCTAAGATATTTGGTCATAGGAAAAGCTATTTTTGCGTAATCCTTGATGAACTTACGGTAAAAACCTGTCATGCCCAAAAAGATTCTAATTTTTTTCTGTGAATCTGGTAATTTAAGGTTTCGTATAATCGCAACCTTAGAAGGATTTGGCTTAACTCCTGCCGTCGTTAGAACATGTCCTAAGAACTGGGTTTCTCTTTGTAAAAATTCGCATTTGTTTACTTGAATTTTAAGTTTTGCTTTTCGAAGCGCTTTAAATATTGAAATTAGATTGCAAACATGTTCCTCTAAGGACGAGCTGAATACCAAGATATCGTCCATATAGACAACACAAATTTTGTTAATGAAATCGCGAAGGACAGAGTTCATTAGTCTTTGGAACGTCGAAGGGGCATTTTTGAGCCCAAAAGGCATACGATTAAACTCGTAATGGCCCTGGGGTGTAGAAAAGGCGGTTTTTCGTCTGTCCTCTTCTTTAAGGGGAATTTGGTGAAACCCCTTTGCCAGATCGATTGTTGAAAAGTAACGTGATTGTCCCAATTTGTCGAATATTCCCGATAAATTAGGGATTGGAAATTTATCATCAACTGTGTATTCGTTGAGTTTGCGGAAGTCTTGGACTACTCGCCATTTTGCTAAACCGGAATTGTCAGCTTTTTTTTCCACAATCCAAAGCGGACTGTTGTATGGGGAGTTGCTTTCCCTTATTATACCTTGTGATAACATTTGCTGAATTTGCGCTTGAATTTCCTCTTCATGTATCTGAGGATATCTATATGCCTTGGAATATACTGGTTTGTCTGTTGTAGTTACAATCTCATGGAAAACATCAGTATTAACAGAGAGAGTGTCTCCCTCTTTGTAAAAAAGGTCGCTAAATTCGTATAATATTTTTTGAATCTTAGCTTTTTCCTGCTCATTTAAATGAGACAGATTAATTTTATCAAGAACGTTGTCCTTTTCAATATGTTCCAAATTACATACTTGGTCGAATACATACGGCAATATATACTTTTCGAAAAAAATTTGATTACCAAATATCTCTATGAAACGATTTTCGCTATCAATTTTGGCTTTTAGTGGGATTAGAAAATTTTGACCCATAATGGCGTCATAGTTTCTGTTTTTAAAGTCAATAACTTTCCACGTAAGGGTACCTTTGGCTATAAATTGCTTGGGTATTGGAGTTGTCATTTTATATTTAATATAATCGATACCCAAAAGAGTTCGATACAAAAGGGGTTTTTTCAGTTTTTGTTTTGCATAGTCCTCTAAAAGAACACCTGGCTTAATAATGCTAGTATCCGAACCCGTATCTACTAGGCATCTAATACTTTGCCTTCCGATAGAGATTACTATTATTGGCAACTTGCACTGTGAGGCACCATTAAAAAATTTACTTCCTCATTTTCACTTTCTTCCTCTTCCTCAATATTTTCAATATCCATAGCGTTATTACTAGTTTGGTTGCTGCTAACACTCATCCTAGACACCTTAGTCTGCCCTGACTGATTTGTGTTCATGGACTTGGAGTTATTTTGATTCTGAGGGCTCATGTTGTTATTACCGTTAAAGCTTGAATACTTAGAAGCCCGATTACTGTTTTGGAAGTTTGGTATGTGACCTGCACTATTAGCATCAGCTATATTCTTGTTATTTACTTGTGCTTGTTCCTCTGAGCTTCTATTGGCATTTACATCTTTATTTTTATTTCCACCTTTTTCTTTATTACCTGTATCATTCGGATTTTTGTTGATTCTTCGATGGTTATAGTCAATACATTTTGAGTCGTAAAGTAGCCTTAGCCTACCATATTTTCTATACAATGATTCTAGAGTTTCGTTTTCTCCAAAGTGAATCCTGACTTGCCCAGATATTTTTTCTAGAATAATCTCTACGAGATCTCGGTCGACGTTTTCGGGCCGGTATAAGTTAGGTTTGTTTTCGTCGTATTGATAAATCTCATTTACTTCGTGTTTAAACTCAATAAATTCGTTAAACAGCTCCTTTAGACTACTCACTTTAATCATTCTTGCTTTGTTGAAAACCTCACCATATGATTTAATTGGTCTAAAGTGTTCTATCAGGGTATATTTTATTCGACTCCATGTTGGATTTTCTTCGATGGTCCTGATGCATCTGGAGGCTTCACCGGTGATCTTCTCGTTCACGATGATTTGTAGTCCAAAATTAAGTACGGCTTCGTCCCCGTTGCACAGCTCCATAGTACATTCGACTGCTTTAACAAACGATATAAGGCTGAACGTTTTGTTGTCAGAAAAGGCTCTCAGATGTCGAAATTGGTCCAAAATACTTGTTGTGCTCATGACGATGGGTCTGGTTTCGCCTTGCCCAGCCATAGTTTGCCCAGCCGAAATTTGCCCTTGTTGTTGCTGCGACAGTTGTTGTTGTAGTTGTTGCGTAACTTCAGCATTCTGGAACAGTTGCTGGCTTTGATTTTGTATAATGAGCTCCAAATTAGCGATTTTTTGCTGAAGCTCCTCCATTACGATTGCTCTCAAGTGGTGTTCTCTATTTTTGTCAAATCGGGTTGCTTTATCTGACATCAAGATCTGATTGTTTTTATGTCCATGTGACTTTTTTGATTTCACTTGGAACTATTTATAAACTTTAGTTTATAACTTTGCAATATCGGTATACTTTAGTATGGTTTTGCTTAAACTTTAATTTAGTTATACTTTAGTATGGATTTGCTTAAACTTTCAGTTTAGCGCTTTAATTAATTTTCGTCTTTCGTTCGAATCCGACTGCGCCAGTTATGGTTAATTGATCTTTATTGAATCGTGTTGGTCTTCAGACTGCTTTTACAATTTCTTATCTGCTTACAGCTATGCTTATCTATATTTAAAACTAAGCTTTAAGCTTTAATGTGCCGTTTGTTTGTGGCTTGACACAAACAAATGACAAAACCAAAGAAAATGATAAAAAGAATAAGTTACAGTGGGCAGGTATGTAACTACTGCAGAGAAAGACGCTGCCTACAGGAGAACTCTGCAGGGAGCAACTGTTAATGAGCGATACCGGGAGAAAAGGAGAGAGGGGAAGCGCCTTTTCAGAAGGAAGAAAAATGAGCAGGAAAAGCGCATGAGGGTGGAAGTCGAAGTGCTGTTCGGAAGGAGTGAGACTCGAAAATTCTACCAAAAGATTAGGCAACTAACCGAAGGTTTTAAGCCCAGAGTCAATAGTGTGACGAGGACGAGCACGGAAATCTGGTCAGAAATCCGGAAGTGGCACTAGACAAATGGAGAAACTATTTCTCTAACCTGCTGGGAGGTGATGACGAGCACAATGCCGCCTCTGCGGAAGTAGCGACACCATCAATCGATAACATAGAGATAGATCCGCCGGACCATAATGAAGTCTTGTTAACCATAAAAAGGCTAAAAAATAACAAATCTGCTGGCGCTGATGAGCTGCCTGCTGAATTGTTCAAGGCTGGCGGTGAGGAGCTGGTAAGGTGCATGCACCAACTCCTATGCAGAGTATGGTCCGAAGAAAGCTTGCCCGAAGATTGGAACCTAAGTGTACTCTGTCCAATATTTAAAAAAGGAGATCCTGCGGTTTGGGCCAATTACCGCGGGATCAGTCTCCTTCCCATCGCATATAAGGTTCTATCATGCATCCTATGTGAACGTCTAAAGCCGAGAATAAGTGAACTGATTGAACCTTATCAGTGTGGATTTAGACCTGGCAAATCCACCACGGACCAGATATTCACATTGCGACAAATCCTGGAGAAGACCCAAGAGAGATGTATCGACACCCACCACCTTTTTGTTGACTACAAAGCCGCTTTTGACACGCCGATAAGGTCAAAGTTTTTTGAAGCCCTGTCTACCTTTGGTATTCCAGCAAAGTAAGTTCGACTTTGCATGATGACGTTGAGAAGCACACAAAGCTTACAATCAACGCGCAGTGAGTCTACGCTTGGACAATCTGTTGCAATGAGAGACTACAACTTCAAGGTTGTTAAGGAATTTGTCTACCTCGGAACGACGATAACCAGCGACAACAACACCAGTCTGGAAATCCGAAGAAGAATTACTCTTGCAAACCGATGTTATTACGCGCTCAATAAGAAGTTCAAGAGCAGAGCCCTCTCGGAAAACGAAAATTGCGCTATACAAATCGCTTATCATCCCAGTCCTGCTATACGGCGCAGAAGCATGGACAATGACAAAAGAGGATGAGGCGGCAATTGGCGTGTTCGAGAGAAAAGTTCTTCGGAGGATTTATGGACCTCTAAACGTTGGCGGCGAATTTCGCATCCGAATGAATCGCGAATTGTATGAGCTCTATGGGGACACTGACCTAGTCAAGCGCATAAAACAACAGCGGCTGCGCTGGATAGGACATGTTACCCGTATGGAAGATAACGCTCCAGCAAAGCGTGTGTACAATCGGCATGCGACAGAGTTGGGAGGCATTCCCCCGCCTGGTCGACCAAAGCGGAGATGGCGCGACTAGGTGCAGGGAGACATTGCGAAGCTGGGAGTGTCCTTCTGGTGGAATGTCGCTCGGGACAGAGGCGAGTGGCGGGCATTAGTGGCACCGGAAGAAGAAGATTACTTTCACCGTTACTTTTATTTATTTAACCTGTTCCTTATATTGGATTCTTAAAACAAAAAATTAAAAATAAAAAATTATTTAATTAAAAAATAATTTTAGTATGTATCTCAACAATTAATTCCGTGCTTCTAAAAGTATGCTACACATTTTAATCCATGGGAATAAAAATACCTTAGCTCTCACAGTTTGGCTTCATGGTCCAAATTCCGATGTTTTAAAAAAGAAAAGCATACTTTTCGGCTGACTTGAAAATTGAAACTGGCTCGATGCCAAATGGGGATACATTTTTAAAAGCGATTTAATAAAATCCAAAGCAAAACCGCGCAAAAGCGCATACCTCCAGTTATAGTACAATATTCAAAGAAAATTATTAGTCATGTTGCCAGTGAATACCCAGTGGCACTCGTGGGCACTCAAAAGTCAAAGTTGCCAAATGTAAAAGAACTCACAATATTTAAGATTTTTTTCCTTTTTTTTATGAAAACGAATAGAATTGGAAACAATTTTATAATTTTTTAATGAAGTATTTTCCGTGGTCGAAAATATACAATCAAACTCTAGATGCTGTTTCTTTCCTAGTTTCGAATATTAATTTTCTGTTTTTTGGTACAATTTTAAGAAAATCAACTTTGAATTGCTACCATTCAAAAACCAATTTGTAAAAATGTTCCAAATTTTGGCATAAAATAGCTATAAGTATTCTTAATCATTTCCGACAATTGTTTTATCCTGTTTCCCAAACAAAAAAGTGGGACTTTTGGCCAAAATTTTGCACGGCTGGCCCAGTGTGCAATGGTTAGACGCTTGGCCGTGAAGGTTTCTAAGGTCCAAAAATCGCGAAATTTGCAAAATAACCTTATGAGTATTTATGAAAGCGGTTAGTGCTTATATTACAATGCAGGCGTTGGTAAATGAAAGCTGTAGATTACACGGTCTAGAATATTGCGAAATTTGCAAGCTTTTGATTTGAGACTAGATTACTGTGAAGATTTGATAGACGGCAATTGTAGATGGGTAAATAGGAGGTATAAACCAACCGGTCAAAAAGTCACGAAATTTGCAATATATTCATGAGTTTAGATTATCAAGAAGATGGTTAAATAGAGAAAAAGATCGAACAGTCCAAAATGTTTATGGCGACTTGCAGCCAACACTAGCTTGAATACAGTCGCTCTCATAGGAATCATAAGGACCCGGGCGACGCTGGGTATTCAGCTAGTAGCTAAACAAAATAGAAAAAATGCTGTCCAATTACATAAATTCAAATGAACCAACCCTAGCAGCCATCGCTTAAAGGTCGAAATCGATTAAGAAATAAAGTGGAATTCAGAACAGCTCGGTTTGGTCTCGGTTTTGTTTTTCATGCAATATATTATGTATAGATGTTTATAAAAAAATCTTTTAAATTATACTCCAACGTTAAACAGTTTAAGTAATGATGTTAAACGGTTTTAAAAATGTTCAACTAATTTCGAATTTTTAGTTCATAATTTTAGGAAAATATTTTAATGCATTAAATAACAATTACTTTTAATTTCGCTGACTCTATAGCACACGTTTTGAAATCGACCGTTCTTGTCAATTTGCGGAATTCGGAACAGCCATCAACTCGATTTGCGGCAATTCCACTCACTTTCGGAATTCGGAACAGGCCCGATAATCATTATTGTGGGATCAAAATTACAAAATTTTATTAATAATCAATTATTTGTGATTTTTATAATATAACTTATGATTATGATCCCTGGTTAAATGATCAAGCATTGTGGCATTGTTCAGCAAATTGCTGCCGTCGATTGTTCGACTGGTTCGACGTTTAGTCAGCTCTCCTGTTCCTGCTCACCTGTTTACTTCTACTGAGCTCCGCTTGCAAAGAAGTGTGTTGACTTTCGTTTACACTTATCCCTCTTACATTAGTTAGACTTTAGTATTCAAGGCATAATTTAAGAAAAAAATTAAAAATCTCAAAATTACAATTTTAAAATGTCTGCAGTTTTTTTTTTTAACTTTTTACTGTTGGGAGCTATTCCGATCCATCTAGGCCTAATATGCTAATAAGAAAAAAGGAAAAATTCGGCTAACTTCGCTGTTTTTTGGCCATTAAAAAAAAAGTTAAATTGGCCACTTCCTATACCTATACCAGGTTATCCAAATCCAAAAAACATACATACTTTCATATTCTTAAGATTTATATTCCTTTTTATTTGTTAACTTAAAGAGATTCTTGCTAAAGTAAATGGATTCCCGTTCTTTAAATTAGTTGAACCTTCTTTTCACAGCTTTACTTCTTAGGGAAATTAAGGGGAAATGCCCTCATACAAAATAAAGGAGTCTTAGTTAACTTGTTACAAAAATATTTTACTCTTTCTCTGTCTCCTGCTCCTCCACCTCCACATCATACTCCTGTGTGACATCCATGGGTAATTTCTTGACAAATATTGTGGCCGATGACATGAGACGTTGATATGAATCATTTGCTAAGGCAGTTCCCGGCTTCTTCAATTGCTCCTTCTTGGACGGGGACTTCCTTTTGCCTTTCTCGCCATACATGGCCTTAAAACGCACCCTTTGCCGCACCTTTCAGTTTGCCGCTGGCTCTGGCTGAAGTGGTGGGCTGCTCCAAGTCCTTATTTTCGGTGTCACTGCTGTCGTCGTCATCTCCATTTTCCGTTTCAGCTGCCTCCCCTTTCTTACTTCCCTCCAGCAGTTGGGTTATTTCACCGAAGACCTCCTGCAATTGTCCAAATATTTCAGTCTTTGGCAATGGCTGCTCCAGTCCCTCTAGTTTCTCCTTCTGCTTGTTATAAGCCTCCTCCAGCATACAGAGCGATGGAAACGCCCGATTCAACTCGTTCAAACCCTCCAGTTCGTCTTTTAGATTGGCCTGACGCAGTTGTTGATTTTTCATGACTGAAGCTCGGTTTTTGTTGCTCTCCAGGCTGTCATAGTCCACCAGGCCATCCAAGGCGTGGCAATAGTCCAGGGCAGTGAAACGAAAAGCCTGTTGTTGCTGAACCAAATACCAAAAGATGTAACACACCTGCTGGGTGTCCAGCCGCTCGGGAGTTTCGTTGCGCAGCTCCTGCACATAGCTGCAAAGCTTGTGCCAAGTGTCGGGGGAGACCTCGATCTTGACAAAGTGCTGTGTAGGCTGTTTGTTGTAGATGACATAGAGTAGATAAAATCCAGCCAAGCGTTGTGGCCGGTCAGCCTCGAATGTTTCACCATTTGCACGGCGTGCGCAGGCCAAACGTTTGGCCACATGCAGAGCAGCCAATGTGGTGGCTATCACCTCGATGTTGTTTGTTTGGGCGGTGTACAAATGTTGCATTTGCAGATCCTTCCAGCAGCGACAAAAGAGGTCGAATTGAGCATGTTGCTCCTCCAAGGCAAGACGTTGGAAACGTTGTACCAGCTCCCAACAATCCTCAAAGACATTCAGTTCCATTTTTTTTTGTTTTTTGGCTCGTGTTGTCACTTGTCAGCGACGTCAAAATTGGCCGCTTGAAGCATTTGGCCAGGTACAGCTGTTTTTATCGATAGTTTGAGTGACCAGTTTGACGGCCTTAGTGATGTTTCGGCCGTAAAACGGCTAACGAGTATTTCCCAATGTATCGTGGCAGGTAATGAAACGCATTTTACTTTTAGTCCAGTCAATCTAGACTCTGAAAGTACTAGATGCCTCAAATCTCACGCAAGTCTATGAAAAAAATATCAAGAGATAGAGCAAGATCTCCTGATCAGCATATTAAAAATTGTCCTCCCCAATTTACCGGAATAATTTATAATTAATTAAAAACAATGCGATTTTTTACCCCCTACGCGACATTTTTACTCATTTCTCTACTCTCCTTCACTCTAGAATAAAAATAAAATAATCTCTTTAAAGGGAGGACATTCTCTATGAAACGGATATGGCAATGTATGTCATTAAATGTACTATTAATTAATTATTAATTTTTTTAAAGAATTCTTGGCGTTTTCTCGCCAAACGATCAGCTGATCGGCACGCCACGCCTCGTGCCAATTGGGGCTGAGCCAAGTAAAGCGCGCCATGCGCAGAATATTCAAATTATGATTTGAAATTATTTCTTAAGAATTTCTTGTTATAAATGCTATTTTTAAAAAATAATGAAAAATTAATAATTAATTAATAGTACATTTAATGACATACATTGCCATATCCGTTTCATAGAGAATGTCCTCCCCTTTAAAGAGATTATTTTATTTTTATTCTAGAGTGAAGGAGAGTAGAGAAATGAGTAAAAAATGTCGCGTAGGGGTAAAAATCGCATTGTTTTTAATTAATTATAAATTATTCCGGTAAATTTGGGAGGACAATTTTTAATATGATGATCAGGAGATCTTGCTCTCTTGATATTTTTTTCATAGACTTGCGTGAGATTTGAGGCATGAAGTCTAGATTGACTGGACTATTTACTGTAATAAAAGATACTCAAAACCTTATAGCTCTAAACCAGCATGTTTCAAGAAAGCCGTTACCTCTTTGAAAAATAGCAATTTTTTTTTGTCTTCAAAAGATCTCTTAAATTTTGAGAAACGTTTAAAAATTCTAAATTTTTTCCTAGCAGAGGAAAATCTTGAACACTCAAATATAGCATGGTTGGCATTGTCAAATTTCTTGCACTCCTGACATATATATAGCCTAGGCTGGTTCCAAGGGAACATCCGACTTGTAGCCTGTGAGGACGAAAAGTCAGCAGACCTGTACAAAGCCGCCATCGACAAGGTTGGCGAAGTGTATCCGGGTGCGAGGTTAAAGGTTGTCGATGCCAAGGACATAGCTTTCTGACCAAGAGCCCGAGTTTGGTTACCCATTTACCCAGCGGAACCTGAAAAAATATTACTGCTGATGAGAAGGCTTAACCCAAGCGCTCCCACCAGCAATTGGAGGGTGATCAAAGTCGAGCGCTCAACCCGGGCAACCACTCTGGTCACTTTCCAAATAGACAAAGAGTCTGCAGAGTACTTAACCAAGTGCAATGGAACCTTAAACTATGGGTTTTAGCGAGTATACATTAAAGTCTTCAAGACAGACAATACAGCGCTTGCTGACCTTATAGCAAGCGTTGAGGACGAAGAGCAAAGCGATGAAGAGATGGATACAGAGCATACCCCTCCACGAGAGGAGCGCTGTGGCTATACCTCTTCGGGTCCCGACTATGGACCATCTTTCGGTCGTCTGTACACAGAACAGGAACATCTCTAACCGGAGGATCCTGACGACACACTGACGGAGGAAAAACTCGCACAAAATGATGCAGATTCTTCAAATAAACCTGCATCATTCTAAAGCACCAACCGCTGCACTTCTACTTCACCTATCCTCAGGCAAAGTAGATATAGTACTTGTCTAAGAGCCGTGGATTTCTGGTGACAGAATCAACGGCTTGAGGACACCCAAATACAACCTTTTCTTCACCAAAGGTAAGGGAAAAAATCCGAACATGTATTTTAACCAAAATACATTTAAACACACTTTTACTTCCTCAGTTTAGTGATGGAGACATCACAATGGTCAGCCTGGAACTGAGGGGGTTCAACTATCAGGCTGCCTTCATATTATCTGGCTCATGACAGCGAGAGCCCTCCACCACCAAAGATTTTCTAAGACCTTGTTGGAAGCAGCAACAACAACAATAGCCTCATACTAGGAGGCGATGCCAATGCACACCACACACTATGGGGCAGCACAGACATCAGAGTGGGCTTCAATCGATTAAAATTTTTATTTAGTTAAATAGTCAACTAAAATTTTAATTGATTAAAATAAACTTGATTAAAACTAACTAATACTCAATTTGAATAAAATCAACTTTGAATAATTTTAACTTAGTTAAATTCAGTTGATTGATTTCAACTTAGTTGAAAATTTCAATCAAGTTACATTTTCAACTGTTGTATTTACAAGCTAAAAATCAGTTTGATTTTTTAACGAAGTTTTCCAGCCGGGGTAGTACTCAGAATGGCCAAGGTCAATCACAAGAAATTTGTAATTAGGGGAACCTCCAAGAATGTGATAGAACACGCGGCTAGTACCTGGCGTGTCCGTCTCTTAGCTTGAGAGCGTCACGTGGTTGGTACCCGACGTGACTTGACAACGAACTATGGAGACTCGGGAGGGGTAGAATCATGCGGCTTAATACCTGACGTGTATTAACTGCTGACAAATAAACTCGGGTTTGGATAGGGCTTGTCGTAAGTACCCTACGTCCCTCGACTACGGCCAAAGGGTCCTCAAGGGTTGCTCAGTCCGCGCCGCTAATACCCTGCGTCTCTGTTCTACGGTCTTAAGATACTCGGGGATATGGCAAATTCACATGTTTAGTACCTTACGAGCCTTTGATATGACCTAATGAAACTCGGGACTATACGGGTCGCACAGCGGATACCTCACTAGACTTGATCACCACCTAAAAACCTTGAGACCGACGATGCTGTCGAGGCTGAAGAACACTTCAAAAATGACGACTTCTTTGAGTTTGATTCGGACCCTCAGGAAATGAGCTGCTTAAATTCCCAAAGGGGGTTGTCCGTTTCTATAATGCACAGATTTTTATCGGAGAGAGACAAGAGCATAATTTTGCAAGAAAAATATCCCATCATAAAGAAAATATTCATAAAGTACAACACTCCGTTGCCGTCGCCTGGGCCGGTAGAAAGAATGTTTTCTTTTGGAACATGGGCAAACACCCCCAGATCGAGCAGGACTTCTGATGAATTATTCGAGAGCCGAGTTGTAAATAAAAATTAGCTTTAGTTGTATACTAGTAAAATAAACTTTAAAATAGTTTAGCTTAGTCAAGTTGAAAATTTAATAATTGAATTTAATCAAGTTGATTTTAGTCATGAATAAAATTCAACTTCTCCGAACAACTAAATAGTTGAATATTTAAACTTCAAATCATTTTAAAAAGTTGAGTTGATCAACTTGTAGCTTTAAACTTTCAATCAAGTTACAAAAATTCCATCTCTGACAGACATAAACGAGCGAGGTGAGTCACTCTACAATTACCTTCTGCAAACCAACTTGCAAATTGCCAATAGGGGTGTTGACCCAACATTTATAATCAAAAACAGGAGAGATGTCTTAGACGTCACCCTCATCTCTGACAACCTTTATGATCAGATGGTATCATGGAAGGTGCTAGCAGATCACTCGTTCTCTGACCACCGATACATAAAGTCTGTACTTACAAACAAAAGTCCTTCACCCAAGAGGATTCAGAACCCAAAAAAAAAAACAACTGGGAGGTACACAATAAACTTCTGGTTCGTAAGCTTGAAACGTCCCCACCATTTACACCAAGTTCGGGGAAACAGACGAGCTCGTAGAAACGCTTACCACGGCGTTCAAAGACTCGTTCGATAGGGCCTGTCCCCCTAGAAAAATAAAATCCACCTTCAAACCCCCGTGGTGGTCTGCGGAGCTAGATAAGCTCAGAAAGGATTTGTAACGAACACACGAAGCGTTGCCTCAACAACACACTCTGTCTACTATAAGGGTCGGCTTGGCTCAGGGAAAGTGGCGTGGGTGTTGTGTTGCTTCAGCAAAAATGTTACAATAATAAAATCGTAGACAGAGAGAGGGTATCATACTGGATAATCAAACTAAACATTGGCACGGACGGAAAGGCTTAACAATCAAAGAGGAGACTTATGGTGGTAATGGTCTCCACTCGACCTGTAGGATCAAGTAAAAATTTAGATGACCCTACCCAACGAACTGCTGTGCTAGACACCTAGGTGCCCAGAAAAGGGAATTATTTCTTATGTATTCATATAATCAGTGTATAATTCAATTTGTTTACGTACTTCATTCAGTTTCTAAATTTAGTAATAATGGGATTATGTAGATTCAGTAATAATTCGATGTTAGGTCTCCATACTTTTCAATAATTACTTACGCTTTTTCTTCACCAACTCATCTACCGATGTGATCATTGGGCCCAAGATAACGTTGACAATTTGATGAGGCTGTTTAAAAATAGAGGAACTGTTAGTTTGGAGATGCCTAGCACGATTCTTTGACTTCAATATCCGATTTACATACACATTTATTCAGAATTTATATATTTTTTATTAAATTTACCTAGTTTAATCGACTGAAATTCGGATCTCGAGAATATACCGACAGCAACAAAGATTCAGCCGGCTAACTATTTATCGCAGAGAGGCACACACCTTCAAAAAAAGATATTATCAAGGAACCCCGACCGTGAACTTGAAATTAGTGGGAGAAGAAAAACGAAAACTTCTCTGTTGCTGATCATTCACACCAGCTTTAGAACATGATCACTTTTTAAGTGGCTTATGATGCACTTGCTAATGTGTATGTAAATTGGGTGGTGTTTAATACTTCGCCGATTTATATGGTTAGTTGAGGGACATTTCTTCCTGGGAAAGGTGATCTCCGTCTGTGCAATGGCCAATTGAAATAGGGCAGTTCGCCGCCAGCCACGTGATGGTGGGCCACAACGTAACTGGGCTGACAATGCCGGAGGTGTAAATGATCCAGATGGCTGGGATTGATCCTGTTAAGTGATTTAGTGGGCGGAAGGTCGAACTCCAGCGGTGGTGCCTGCTTGCCTTGGTAGAGGCTTAAGCCCTTTACCCAAGACTCGCTCACGCCTGCAATGGATGTTCTTTGAAATATTTTAACAGCACTGACAGTCAATCATACCTTCAATTAATTCACTTTCACTTTTTTGTTTCAGCTTACACAGCGGACTGTAGGGCAATTGCCTTAAGACTTAGAAAAATAAAGATGACCACGACGAGAACTTAATTAGTTTTTTTTTGTTCTTTTTATTTACACGTGGATTAGCCAAAAGATTTTGCCGAGAGCAGACGTCTGGTCGGTTCGATCGATCTCTGATCTATGCTAGCGTGGGTTTAAGCAAATTCGGCTGTACCCATGCCAGCATGCCAGGCAGATCTTTATCTTTAAGCTTAACTGCACAATCGTACGATTGGCCTGTTGCTTTGCTTAAGCGTTCACTAGTTTCCTACAAAAACTGTTCCCACATTTCCCGGTACTTAATAGTTTATTATTTTTATGGTACAATATGAAAATAATATTGACAAAAACAAAATTAAACCCCAGAATAGTTCGCACCCTCACAAATTGTAGACATACATTTAACGTAGCTAAACACAACGACCAAACAACCGCTTGGGAGCTGTATAAACAAAAGCTAAGCATCTACAAAAAAGCTACAAGATGGGCCAAACGCACCTCTTGGGCTCACCTCTGTAGTAATATAGAATCAACCTCGGATGCATCTCGTCTGAGGAAGATCCTGGCTAGCTCACCAACCTCGCCAGGGCTATTACGAAAAACAGACGGAACCACTCTACATTACAACAAGAATATTGTCACAGTGACCAGGATTAAGTGGGCAATCGACTCGTTCGAGCCATTTAACTCGCCAGGACCTGATGGCATATTTCCTGCCCAATTACAACACTCCTTGTGTTATACCATAGCATGTTAGATCATATGATCTATGTGAGCTGTCTGAAATTCAACTACATTCCCACTAGATGGAGAGAAACCAAAGTAGTCTTCATACCGAAGGCTGGCAAACCAACGCACGTAAGACCAAGCGACTATAGACCACTCAGTCTATCCTCGTTTCTCCTTAAAACTCATGAGAGACTTATAGATGTCCACCTAAGGCAAACTATAAACCCCTCTCATTTAGCACACACGCAACATGAATACAGCAAAGGAAGGCCCACTGAAACCGCCCTGCATTTCCTGGTCTCAAAGATTGAAAAATCCATTTAAGTGGAAGACTTCTCCTTAGTAGCATTTCCCGAGATTGAGGGTGCCTTCTGCCTTGGCAAATGTTGGTGCGGATATACCTCTGATTGGATTCATCGACCAATTGCTAACCAGCAGGTCGGTGTACTCGCAACTCGGAGGTGTTACGGCTCACAGATTTGTAAGTAGGGGCACTCCGCAAGGAGGTGTTCTCTCTCCGCTACTATGGATCGTGACAGTTAACCAGCTGCTTCGACTCATGGAAGCGGAGGGACATGTGATGGTGGCCTACGCGGACGATATTGCTATCTTTAAATGTAGTAAATATGTTCCCACAAACGCTGTGTGACCTCATGCAGACCGCACTGACAACACTTGCTCAGTGGACAACAAATTGCGAACTGGGCGTGAACCCAGTCAAAACCGAACTTGTACTCTTCACCAGGAAGTACAAAATTCCTAACCTTATCCCTCCCAAAATCAATGGGGAAAGTCTTGAATTTGGCGACAATGCCAAATACCTGGGAGTCATTCTGGATAGGAAACTATTCTGGAATGACAACATGAACGATCGCATAAAAAAGGCAACCGTCGCTCTTTTCTCATGCCAAAGGCTATAGGCCGAAAATGGGGCTTCTCCCCGTATATAGTACATTGGCTTTACACAGCTGTAGTACGTCCTATACTACTCTATGGTTCACTAGTTTGGTGGCCAGCACTCGGAAAACAATTCGTCCTGAACAACATGAACAAAGTACAGAGAAGCGCTGAAATATGCATGAGCGGCGCGCTCCGAACAACACCCACGGAAGCGCTTAACACCATATTTCATTTCACACCACTAGACCTAGTAGCAAGGCAGATGTCTAGCACAACAGCCCTAAGACTACGAGAATCCGACACCTGGAACGGGGGTAATTCCGGGCACTCAACTATACTCGCTAACCAAGCGGGTATTCCTTTAAACACAGACTATTGTGACGGTCGACAAATTATACGACGTCTATATCCCAAGCCGTAACGAGTGAATTCACCCAACCTATACCTTAACCTATCGTTCCGTCTCTCCGATCACTGTAGTGTGTACCAAGCGGAAGTGGTGGACATCCAGGAAGCTGCCATCTACCTTAGCACACTCGCTATAAAGGAAGGAAACGTATTTATATACTCAGACAGCCAAGCAGCACTTAAGGCACTTGACTCCCACACAAATAATGCCAAATAATGACACACTGGCCAGACTAAGCACAACCACTAAGCCTATGGCTACCTTCAAGCTTTACAAAAAAGCCGAAACACTACGTCTCGCCACGGACCAGTGAAAAGACCTTTCCACCTGTGCCTTATCGAGACTAACGTGGCCAACATTTGACTCTAAACGTACTAACACACTTTTACGTTACAGAAGGGAACACATATCACTTCTGGTAGGGGCCTTGACGGGTCACTGTCTTATAGGCAGACACGCAGCACGCCTAGGCGTACAATATTTCGATTTCTGTAGAAGCTGCAGATTTGAGGAAGAGGAGGAAACGATTCAGCACCATCTGTGTCATTGTCCCGCTTTAAGTAGGAGAAGACTTAGGTTTCTTGGTCGGCCTCTCCTACTCAACCTGTCGGAGACAGCCGGCATAGAGATCCCAGCTCTGTTTTAATTTATTCTGTCAACAAAATGGTTCAGTATCGAAGATCACCCTAGGGTTTAACAAGGAAGATATGGTATCGCAACGGGCCCATGTGGCCTAAGTGGGAGAGCGACTTGTCGCTCTCAGCCATCGCAACCTAACCTAACCTAACATATATTTTCCGAACGAGCTTCGATTGTGAAAAGGTATACATTGTCTTATGTATGGTCAGTCAGCAGTCTGTTTATTAGTTTGATAGCATAGGCATCCCATTTAACATGAGAATGCCACGGAACAATGGGAACATGAGGGAAGATATCCGCAAAGTACGAGCCCTTAAAAAGAGACTCCTCCTTGTAATGGTCATTCCAATTAGAGTGAATTCATTTTTTGATATTCTTGAAAGCTTCCCCAATGCTGAAATTCACCTCCGACCTAATGCCATCATGACTGGCATCCTTGGCTGCTTTGTCAGCATCCTCGTTGATCTGAATCCCTTTGGCTCCGGCCATATGAGCATGTTGTGAATAATGCTACACAGATATACATCAGAGTTTTTTTTTTTTTTTTGCATCCGTTGCTAGGATCAGGAAATCAAGGTCTCTGTGCATTGTATATGATATTAGATATTCACTTTTAATTTGCTCAATACTTGTGTCATTTTTACTTTATAGAAAGGTTTTTCTAATAAGTTCTAGTTTAGGATTATTATGGTACGGCTGAGCTGTAGAAGTGGTCTCAAAAATGTCCGAGAACAATTTGAAACACCGCTGATAGCTCGAGTCCTTAAGAAGCAATCTGGTCTTGTTGAAAGTTTGAGGACTAAGACTCATTGTCTTCAACAATTCCTTAGCTGTTAACAGCGATAGACTAAACTTCAGAGGTAGTACTCCAGCTAGAGCATAGATTAGATGCACAGAGAGCTGCGCAGTGCTTAGTAGTCTGTTGGTCGTTGCGTTGAGATTCGAGAAGATTGTTGCAGCATACTCTTGTTTCGATCTTACAAAGCTCGTAAAGGTATTAACTGCTACTTTGGGCCTTAGGCTAGATTTAATACTAGTTGCTATTTGCATCATTCGAAGCCCACTTTTAGTGTCCTTTTTCACTTTTTCTACATGCTTTGTGTTTGACAAGTTGTAGTGGCTCGCATTCAGACTGGAGCTATTGTCATTGGAATCGTTGTTCAAATTCAATATTTCAACCGCCATTCGACTGCTTGTTCAACTGCATATTAGTTGCACTGCTTGATCAAGCAGATCAGTCAATTGCGTTCTCACTTCTCATCCTGCCCTTTCGAACGCTGCAATGCGCAACATTCCGCACACACACAAACATTTGTACAAGGTGGGCCAAGAGAAGTCATCCGATGTTGTTTAGCTTTCATTTTTTTTTCTAAATAAAAAACGTATATTCTGTTTTTTGATTATATTTATTTGAACCTTTAGAATTTTATTGTTCATTTCGAGAAGATGATATCGGCCAAATGGGCGCCGTTACAATTGATTGCCATACGGGCTCGTTTTATGGAATTTTTCATCACTTCGGCAAGAACTTCGGGCTGCAGATTCTCGCACTCGTGTCGAATGTTTTCCTTGAGGGCTTCCAAGGTCTCGGGCTTGGTTACGTAAAGACGGGATTTCAAAAAACGCCACAAGAAAAAGTCTGGAACGGTTAAATCGGGCGATCTTGCAGGCCAGTGCAAATCGCCAAAGCGAGAGGTGAGGCGACCCGGGAACGCCGCCTTCAGAATGTCGGTGGTGGCTCGCGCAGTGTGTACTGTTGCTCCGTCCTGTTGGAACCACATGTCCTCCAGTCCTAATTCGTCCAATTGCGGCAGAAAAACCTGGTTAACATGACCCTATAACGCGCACCGTCCACTGTTGTCGTTTGACCAGCGGCGTTCTCGAAAAAAAATGGCTCGATGACGCCTCCAGCGTGAACAGCGCACCATGCAGCTTTGAGCGGGTGTAATGGCTCCTCGTGCATCACTCGTGGATTTTCGGTGCCCCAAAAGCGATAGTTTTGCTTGTTCACGTACCCGCTAAGGTGGAAATAAGCCTCATCGCTCATTATGATTTTGGTCGAAAAATCGTCCATTTCATCCTCGAGATTGAGGATGGCTTGGGCGTAGGTTACATGCGTTTGGCGGTCGACAGGCAGCAGCTGATGCACGGACTGGACTTTGTACGGGAACATGCGCAGGTCTTTGACCAAAATTCACCTTAGGGACGACCGGCTGATGGCTAATTGCGAGGCACGGCGTCTAGTCGATGTTTCCGGCGACAGCTCGACATCCTCGGCAACAGCGACGATATTCTCGGCCGAACGGGCGCTCCGGGGCCGGCCACTCTTGGCAACGTCTCGTGTGGTCCCATACTCTTCAAGGTTGGTGGCCAAACGGCGCAGTGTTTGCGCAGTCGGTGTAGGCGGTGCGCCAACACCACAGACGAATTGTTACGCAAAAAAATAGACACGATTATTCCGCGGTCTTGGGGAGTATATCGATCCATGGCTTGTTCACCAGTATTCAACATCTGTCTAGAGCATCTTCCAATAGGGTGACTTCTTTTGGCCCATCTTGTATATATGCGTAGGCTAACGAAACGGGTGTAAGAAAGGCAGCAATTAGATCAGACCATGGTCCCGTTAAAGTTACAAAACGCATGGTTTGAGCTTTTTGAAAGCTCTGCTAGCATCGTCTAATAAGCATGGAAAAGAACTGAAGCTTTGAATTACAATTAAAGCGTGGAAGAAGACAGTCGAATTCTTGGATGTGATTTCATATAATGGGTGATTTTTTTGCTATTATCTTTTTGGCAACACTGGTTTAAATAGCTGTGTTTTGTTTCACTGTCAAACATCTTCAGTTTGGTCTATAATTTAACCAGGAATCGTCTTACAAACGAACAACGCTTGCAAAATTTTGAATTTTATTATCAAAATGCGTGCTCTGTTAAGAATGGTCAGTTTAATCGACCCACTGAAGCGGCTATTCCGACTATTGTGACTAAATTTCGCACCAAATTTACATTGTTGGACATTAAACCACCAACACGCTTACGTAGAGTGCGAACTGAAGAAAATATCACAGCTGTTGGGCCTCTGTTACTCAAAAACGTGAAAAATTTTGCGGAAGGATTTAGGTGTGAAGCCTTTAAAAATACAGCTGGTGCCAGAATTGACGCCGAACGACCTACCGCAACGTAGAATTTATGGTGAATGGGCTTTTGGAAAGTTGGCCGAAGATCCACTTTTTTACCGAAAAATTGTGTTCAGCGACAAAGCTCATTTTTGGCTCAATGGGTACGTAAATAAGCAGAATTGTCGATTTTGGAGTGAATACCAGCCAGAAGCATTGCAAGAGCTACCAATGCATCCAGAAAAAGTCACAGTTTGGTGCGGTTTATGGGCTGGTGGCATCATTGGACAGTACTTCTTCAAAGATGATGCGAATCGTAATGCAACTGTGAATGGTGAGCGCTACAGTGAGATGATATCCAATTTTTTTTTTACCCAAAATGCAAGAGCTTGACTTGCATGACATGCTGGTTGCCAACATCCACCACACCCCCAGTTCACTTTCGGGACCGATCAATTGGCCGCCTAGATCGTGCGATTTAACGTCCTTAGACTATTTTTTGTGGGGCTATGTTAAAGCTCATGTCTACACAGACAAGCCCACTTCAGTTGACGCATTGGAAGACAACATTTAAGCATTTATTCGTGAGATACCGGCCGAAATGTTGGAAAGAGTATGCCAAAATTGGACTAAGCGGATGGACCATTTGAGGCACGGTCAACATTTGCATGAAATAATCTTCAAACATTAAATTATATGGACCGTACTATCGATTCAAATAAAGATTTCATGCATTTTTCTGAATTTTATGCGTTTTTTTTTTTTGAAAAATATAGCTCTTAAAAAATCACCCCTTTATATACATATATAAAGCGTGTACGGTCCGGCACCAAAAATATCTTATAATCTGTTTTAGGGGTTTTGTGTTCAAAAAGTATCGCGAATTTTGTGTTTTTTCAAAAATTATTTATTTATTCATGAATATCTATTTTGTCCCCTTCAAAGTAATCCCCATGAGATATTATACACTTGTGCCAACGGTTTTCCAATCTTCGAAGCACTTCAAAAAATCATTTTTTTTATCTTGTTCAGCTCCTCCTTCGATGCCGTCTTTATCTCGTCAAGCGTAGCGTAACGTCGTCCTTTCATGGGCCTCTTCAGTTTAGGGAACAAGAAAAAGTCACAGGGGGCCAGATCTGGGGAATACGGTGGCTGCGGCATCATTAGTGTGTTGTTTTTGGCCAAAAAGTCGCGCACAAGCAACGATGTGTGAGCAGGGGGCGTTATCGTGGTGCAAAAGCCAATTTTTGTTCTTCCACAAATCCGGGCGTTTCTGGCGGATTGCTTCGCGCAAATTGCGCATAACTTGCAGGTAATATTCCTTATTGACCGTTCTTCCCTGTGGCAAGAACTCATGATGCACCACGCCCCTGCAATCGAAGAAAACTGTCAGCAAAACTTTCACATTCGACCGAACTTGGCGCGCTTTTTTTCGGTCTTGGTTCGTGCGGCAGCTTCCATTGAGATGATTGAGCTTTGGTTTCCACGTCATAACCATAAACCCACGATTCGTCACCAGTTATGACCCTCTGGAGCAAATTTGGGTCGTCGCGGACAGAGTTTAACATCTCATTAGCAATGTTCATGCGATGCTGTTTTTGGTCGCAATTGAGCAATTTTGGTACGAATTTCGCGGCGACCCGTCTCATGCCCAAATCATTGATAAAAATCGAATGGCACGAGCCAATCGATATGTTTAGGTCCTCAGCAACTTCTCTAACGGTGATTCGACGATTGGCCAATACCATTTTCTCCACTTCATTAATTTTTTCGTCTGTTGTTGAAGTGCTCGGGCGTCCGGCACGCTCTTCGTCGTTCACATCTTCTCGGCCTTCTGAGAACATTTTGTACCACCGATAAACGTTGCTTCGGTCCAAGGTAGCTTCTCCGTATGCCACAGTCAACATTCGGAATGCATCCGCGCACTTAATTTCGTTTTTTCACACAAAATTTGATACAGGTTCTTTGATCCATTTTTTTGAATAGGTAAAAATCGAAGACGATCCAAAACACGTGCAAGCAAAGCAGCTGTCAACAATTAAGTGAACATTCAAAATGGCCGAGCTTGTCGGCATAAGTGAGAGACATGAGTACCAACATAACGCCACAAAAAAATCGAAATTCGAATATACGTAACCCGCGAAAATTCGAAATTCGCGATACTTCTTGAACACACCTCGTAAAAGTGCCTGGTGACTGTAAGAAAACAAGCCTCATTGCCTGTTTAGTGGGAGTAAATACTCTTTCTGCGAATCCGCCTCTACAAGGGCCGTCCCAGAAATGACCTAACTACTAAAACACAAAAATTTTTTTATTTTTTTATTTTTTTAACATAGGATCCTTTTAGGTCGATACACTTATTCCAGCGATGTTGTTCAATAGCTTCGATACCTTTTTTTATAATAAGAACTGTGAAGCTCTTCAAAATAGGCATTAACCTCGGACTCCATCTCTTCATTGTTGCCAAATCTTTTTCCTCCGAGCCATTTTTTTCAAGATTGGAAATAAGAAATAATCAGAGGGAGCTAAGTCTGGCGAATAAGGGGCGTGAGGTAGCAATTTAAATTTTAATTCATTAATTTTAGCCATTGCAACGGCAGAGGTGTGAACCGGCTGTTTTTGTTCTGAACTCAGCAAACGCGGCACCCATCTTGCGCATAACTTTTTCATGTTCAATTTTTCGGTCAATATGCGATGTACAGCACTTTTTGAAATGCCTACACATTCAGCTAACTAACGAACTTTCAATCGCCGGTCACTCAATACACATTTTTTAATTTTGGCCACCATTTCTAAAGTGGTCACCTCATTTGGACGCCCATTACAATGTTCATCTTCGCAGCTCAAACGACCTCGCTTAAACTCAGCCACCCAATATTTTATTGTTGTAAACGAGGGAGCAGAATTACGTAAGGTAGAATCCAGCTCCTTTTTAATATTGGTTGGACTAAGACCTTTTATATGAAAGAATTGTATCACATAACGATGACCAATTTTGTCCATGTTTGCAAATCAATAACAAGCGTTCTCTATTAAAATCGACCAAAAAAAAATTGTGTAAGGTAAAGGCATCAAACTTCAAACTTAAGCTTTTAATAGTCGGTACTTCCCCTTTTTAATATTTTTTGTGAACATTTTCCAACACTACTGTGCTAGGTCGGCCATTTCTGGGACGGCCCTCGTACAATTTTGGACAGTTCTAGTGCGCGTACTTATTTTGTGATCCCGGGTGCTCCCGAAGGTAATTATGCAACTGTGAGTGTGTTGTGATATTAAGCAGGTTTTGTTTATACAGCCGCTTAGCGGAGTGGTGGCCACCCAGCCATCCGACAGCGCAGGCGCACCTTGGCTGGGACCGCTGTAAGTCATTTACTGTTGGGATTTGTGGATTGCCACATCCGGCCAGTGTAGAAGCATATCTGTGTCCCTAGTCACTGGCATTGTCTGTGGTCCACCCGTCTGCTATTCATATAGCCCAGTCGGACTCCGCACCTGTTTATTCGTTGAGACCTTCCCACCCCCGTGATTGAAGCAGGATCCAGATTAGATGGGATTCACCTAAGGGCGTAGAGCAGCTCTCCAGACTCGAACATACGAATCATCACGTGAGAGGCGTGGCCAGGAGGATGGAGTTTCCATAACCTGCACTTGACCTTGGAAAATTTGGCGTAGGCACATGTGCATCCACACAGAGGGAAAAAACCAAGAACATTGTACTCAAATTGAGAAAATTCGGTGTCAAAAACTAATCATGACCGGATTTTCTCACTTCAAGAACATTTTCTTACTTCGAGAACTTCTTTTGAGAACGCAAATTCTTGATTTGAGTTCAAATGTTCCGTATTTGAGAATATTTGTTTCCTACATATGAAAACAAACAAAACTCTTTTTAAGTTAATTTGTTCTCATTTTAATCACCTATGTTCTCGAAATGAGTAAAAAATTTCTTACAATCTTACTCCAATGAAGACCAAAATAAATTTGTTTTGAGACCATTTTTTACTTAAAATGAGACCAATTACGTTTAAAAGAAGTTGATATGATTCTCAAAATAAGAACAAAAACAGCTGAAAATGGGAAGAAATTGGTCTTATTTTAAGTAAAAAATATACTCAAAACTAGTACAGTTTGTTCTTGAATCAAGAACGTAAATAGCTAAAAATGAGACAAAATTATTGCTTTTATTTTATTTATTGATCACAAAAATTAAAAGTATTTATGTCTTACATAAGATTTTCCATTGTTTAGTGGATATAGGTGTAATGGTGGACTGGTAAATTCTTTGATATTTTTATGAATACATTTTCCATTAATTTACCTACTTCGTATGCTCTTAAATGGCTATCAAAAGAAACAATACTTGTCTGGTAACATATTACAAAAACATTTTCATTGTCTAATATAAAGTCCATAATTTTAAACAGTTCCAAAAAGGGCGGATTAACAAATCCAGGTCGCTTGTGGTGTATTCAGGTTTAAAAAGCAAATCCACTATGTCTAGCAAAAGTAAGAAAACATTCCAATATTCATTATTATGTGGAATCAAATCTGCGATTAACAATGGCAAAAAAATGAACAAGGCAAATTATTTGGCTAGCAGTCATTCCCAACCTGAATTCTTTTAACCGCCCAAAATCGAGACTATCAGATATATTACCTACTCTTCGCTCCATATTGAAAAAGACTTTTCTACCATTAATTTCGTTTAATGAAACCACTTTTGTTTTGATTAATGCGACTAGTACGTGACAGATATCATAGGAACAGACTCCTTCGAATACATCATGCATTATGTCAAAACAAAAGTTGTCGGTAACGTGAAAAGTTGGTAAGCCATTAAACACACAATCATCTTGTATGCCCGTTTCTTTAAAATTATTGATTTCCAAGTCCAATTTATAGTTTTCTTCGTTCCTTAACGAGTCTGCTGCTTCTAAAGTATCAAGTTTCATTTCTGATTTGCATTTTCTGCAAGAACGACAAAATTGATTCGAATTAAAGGATTGAACAAACCCTAAGATGCTATTGACAGCCAAATTATCGCCTACAATTAAACCCAATACAAAATTGACTTTTCTTACTTGATTTTCTATGTCGATATCTATTCCATTTTCCAATTCTTTTAACTCTTCTACCAAATGAAAGAACGATTTTTCATTTCCGCATCGTTTTAAAGAAACTGATGAAAGAAAAGCAGTTTGAAAGATAAAATTTAACTTTGACAAAAGATGTGGTGGCATAGTAGGGAAAGATATGTAACAGCCACAAAGTGGGAAAGTATTGATTTCGAAGTCATCGAAGTACATTATAAAGGGAACAACTAGCTTAGACTCAAAAGCATTAATTTTTTTTTTAAATATTTCTCCATTGCACACTGGGCCCAATTGCCGATTTTTGGCATAAAGTCTAATATTGATGCTGCAGAGCTGCAACTTGGTATATATGATAGTTACAGAATGCATAATACCTGGAAAAAAATTTGGATGATTCTGGACACGCCTACTCTTACCGCCCATATAAGAATGCATTGCGTTTACGTACCGTAATGTTGATTATTTGATTATCCGGTTACACATAAGTTAAAATAAAAGGTAACATTTTTTTAATATAAGTGAACATATTCATAAAGTCTTGAAGCTTCAGGTTTTTCAAAACCACATTGCGAATTGAAACTAAATATAAAAAATAATTCTTAACAAAAAAAAAAATTTATTATCTTCTACTTCTAATTCAAAAGAGTAAGAACTGTCAGCATCACATTCAGGATCAGACTCGGAATCACTGTGTAGTGAATCATTCCTTATAACAGGTGCGACTTGAGGTATTTCCAAAAGTGAAATGACTTCACTTGGCAACAATGATTTTTTTAATTGAGCTGTCCTTTTTTTTAATGCAATACTCGAAAGAAGTGGATCTGAGGAGTCAATTGATCTTTGAAACACGTCAATTAAATTGTTCGCACGCGAATTATGGCGAGCGTGTGATCTCCTATCCTGTTTATACAGCTTATTGCGCGCTTCCGATGCATTTTCGCCAAGACAACCTACCGGAACAGCCGATGATGTTATTATTTGAGATCCATGAACCAGTATTTTATGCAATGTTGGGGACATTGGGTACCACGGGTAATTGGTCATAAATGCAGAAACGTTTTTTCGCAGAGTTTTTGGATTTTAGGAGCATTAATTGAAAATTCACAAGAAATTGCGATTAATATAATCCGGAGGCTTCAGCCAATGTTTCAGTTGCAGTAATTCCTGCAGGTCTTAACTGTAATTTAGCTTCCTGAATTCTTTTGTATGATTTCGTATTTTATGTTAAGATTTCGCATTGAATTATATTGTGCTTCGCTCAAAGAATTTTCCAGCATAAATTCTAGTGCTTCACTAGGAGACAGAGGTATGGGTTCAGATGCAAAAAGCTTTTTTTTAACTTCACTTGGTCCTTTTGATGTAAGCATTGCTTTCTTTAGGACATATGCTGTATCACATTCATTTATTTTTTGGCGGAGACAGCGGCTGCATGTATAAAAAGACTGGTGCAATTTCCATTATTGCCCGCTTGGTCGGAAACCACCTTTCTTTTTAAGCGTTGTCCTGCCTCATTATATGGCAGCTTTGGACGACCCATTTCTTTAAGGTTGTGCGTCTCCTCCTGTCTTTCCAAAAAAATTGTCATACTTAATGATAGCCAATTAGAATGTCTCTTCCTTAAATGTTCGGATATAAAGGGCTACATTTTTTCAGATTCATATTTACATATTTTTCAATGCAGCTTATTTTTAGGTTTATTTCATTCATTTTTTCATTGCTGAGCTTGCAGTCGCTTAGTTGCTCAAAAACCCAACTTTTAATAGCGTTACAATCTCGATCGTTATTTATCCATATCTCGAGCAGCGTTGCATAAGAGAACTCAAGCTTACCTACAAGTTGAGAATACCGCAAGGGCCGCAAATGGCCGCAAAAAACATTAATAACATAATGTAAAATGCATATTGAAGTTTATTTTAACATACATTATAATTGATTCCGGTTAATTCCAAAAAAGTTTTACTCTATAGAAGACGAGCACTTTGGTTAAGTTTTTTCTGTATATGGACATAACAAAATAACATACATTAATACACACATATTAAACATTATCACAAAATGCTTATATTTATACATTCTAGATACCCTGGCCTTCAATATCCATAATTTGCAATAATTTATTGTGCAAAGTTATACGACGTGCAAGTCCGCAAAGTTAACAAAAATTTGACGGCAATTTTTTCGCAACAATCACTTAACTCAACAGCTGACTTCGATAGTCGATAACAAATTCAGTGTTGCCAAACAATCGAAAATATTATTTGATTCTTTGTATATAGACTATGTAGTTTGAAGGTGTATTATCAAAAATGAGTTTTGTTTCCATGAAATTTTCGACTTTATGCCAAAAAATCGGCCATTGGGCCCAGTGTGCATTGACAAAATTAAATAGTCTGTCTTCATGTAGACTTGCTGCTATTTTTTCTAATGAGTAATCTAGAAGTGTAAGAATTTCAAATATTCGCTTAAACATAAAAGTTAATGGCATTACATATATTTTGTAAGACTTTATACCTAAAGTAGGGTTGCCATTAAAAATAATATCAGATATTTTTCATCTATCTGGTTTTCATGTGCATTTTGAAATAAATTTAATTTCGATAACGTTTTTAAAATCCTGAGCTCTGAATGTACTTCTGAAAAAGGTTCTTTGCAGAAACTTAATAATTGTTGTATATCATCAAGCATTTCAATTTCGCTTAAAAGACTTTCAATGGACTCAGCAATAGAGCTGAGAAAAGTGGAGAACATATTTTGTAAACGAACAACTTGATTTCTTGGCAAAAAATTTTGATCATACATTGATAATGACATCTCCAGGGCTCCTCTTTTTAATTTGTTTAATGTATGAGAAAGTTTCACGTTACCTCCGTCTTTTGATATTTGTGAAGATGATAAAGAACATTCGCGACTTTTTTGTAGGCTATGCTTTGAACTTGATTTATATATACGAATACGACTTGAATATTTAGATTTCAAAATGGATTTCACTTAATTTTTTAAACTTAAAGCGCAGTCTTAGTTCAACTTTGAAGAAGACTTAGAGGATAGAAAATTTATAAGTGAGGAAATGTTTGATGTTTGATAATCATAGCTGGTATTAATGTTAAAACAATAGTTTTGAATAAACTGCCAAGCCTGCTGGCATGCTTTTGGATACTCTAGCGATAGTACTTGGAATAGTTGAAAGCAAATTTCAAGGCTTTCAAGGAATGAATCAAACTTAATCAAGTTCTTATCGAAATATATATAAAATCCTTTAATGTAGGAGTCGTCCATTCCCTCCACAATGATAAACGGCTGTACAGTGAATCCAGCGGAGTAGTATTTGTTAATAACTGCATTCACTTGTCGTTCATAATCATTCAATGTCGTTAATCTCAAAACAATACTCTCTTGCGAATCAACAATTGTTGCTATTTTGATTTTTTTTCCCGATTCATCAATAAATCGGGCCGCAGATGGAATCACTGCGTTTAAGAGGATGGTATAAAGATAATCCTGGGAATCTGTAAAACAAAACAAAAAAAAAGGTTTTCATCAGATTCTTATTAAAAAAAATACGATAAAATCAACATCGGCTTTATAAAACTGTCACACAGAAAAAAAAGATCCAAAAAAAGATCCATTTGGAATGGATATGCCTATAATATCCTTTTTAACCATCCAACGCAGCTGAAAATCATCCAAATCATATCCTTTGGATGATTTTCAGCTCCGTTGGATAATTAAAAGGATATGACAGACATATCCAGTCCAAATGGATACGGAAAATCATCCAATAGGTACATAGTAGGGGAATAGACGGACGAACAAATGGACATCGCTAATGGCAAGGGCATGCAAAATAATTGTTTATTTTTGGAAAATAGATTTTTCTTTTAGTATTTCTTTGCAAGTTTCAAATTGGCAACTGTTGAATCCATTAAATTATGATTAGGTAATTCGGCATGAAACACTTGAGTTTGTAGAGTAAAGGTACAAATCAAATTCCGTTTAGATTTTTGAAAATATAAACATTTACCAATTCCCTTTTTACAAAAAAGATCATGAAATTAATAATAAATATGATAAATAATTACCTATATCCGACGTCGCTTTAATCAATGCCAGCAACTGCTTGCAATAGCTATTGCTTAAATTATTCTCATAATAAGCAAGGAGGCTTCGCTTAAATGTATCCCATTTACTAAGAAGTAAATTCTGTTTATCTGGGTACATTATTGAAAAATCAATAGCAATCTGGAAGTAAAATGATCCAAATTTTTTTTATATATTTCACAAATTAGTGATTAGTTGCGTATTCTTAGCAAATCTGCAACTCAAGCAAGTTGAAGTTTGGTCCATTGTTGGAAAAAAGCAATGCTATCTAGCTGTTTAAGGTCCCGTTGCCGAAGCTGAAACGTTTTTTTCCAATTCGCGCGAACCTGTTCCCAATCGGCGCAATCTCGATTTAGGGTAGTCTTAGCAGCCTTTGCAATTTCTTTATCGAATTCAGATACATTCGAGTTTGCAGAAAGTAAACTATTTTCGTTGGACGAACTTTTTTGTATCCTCTTATAGTTTTTCCTATTTCGCATATTCTTGTACTTAGAATAAAGCCTGCCACTGGCATTGGATCGCGATCCTCTTTTAATAAAAAAGAAATCCTGTGGTGAAAGTGAGACAAATTCGCAATTGGAGTAAATATTAGAAGGATATGAGAATTTTGGTCACAGATGTATATATATTCAAGTTAGTCGGACTTATAGGCTAATCACACTGAGCACATCTAACATCCAACATCTTGAGTTTGAATGCTTAATAACTTTTTGCTATGCGAACATGTTTAAGCTTTTGTTAAATCAAATTATTAAGTGGGACAATGTCTAATAGAAACATGCTACACACATGACAAATTTCGGCCAGAAAAATTTTTATGACTCATGCTGTCGAATGTTAGATGTGCTCAGTGTGAATAGCCTATAAGAGTTCTTTTGAACTTCATTTTCTCTGGTTTGTGTACAGCCTTGTTGATGTTTGGGGGTGACACGGAAATCTCTAGTGATTTTCGTATACACGCTTTGTTTCGAACTAAAACTTTTTGGAATTTATATTGAATTTATATGTGAACTGAAAAAAAATCTTGGTTACTAGATAAAAAGTTGAAAGTTGCGCGAATTGAAACCGACTGTTCAAAGGCAAGTAGATTTAGGTAGAAGGTTCCAAATCGCTTAGCATTTACCATCTGATCTAGCAACCAAAGATATACTTGTCACTTTACATATAAAGGTGAAGACTTTAAAATTGAAATGCAAACGTTTATACGAAAATCACTAGAGATTTCCGTGTCACCCCCGCTTATTATGATTAAATGTATATTTTCTAGAGCCTCATACTCAGATCGACAAAATTTAACTTCTTTCACAATACAGAAACACTTTCAAAACAGCTCAAGAGCATCAAAGCAAATCCAAAGTGTTTTTTGTCGTTCTAAGTACGAGGCGTTAACTAAGAATCCTTACCTTATTTTTTTCTTCACAAGGGAAAGTGAAGCAGATTTCATCAACCAAAAATGGAAAATCTGAAGTTTTAATGGTGATATTGCTTGCCATCACTTCTTCCATTATAATATTCAGAAGATCCTCTCTTAACCTATTAGTAAGGCTACCCTGGTCCTCTGGATAAGCGAGAACATATCTTCCTTTCGTTGTTTCTCGGAGCAGAGAACACAAGGGTTTATTTAGAATCGACTTTCCTTTGTAGAATTTTCCGGAAAATTTTTTGGTCTCTGGTGGACTGACATCTGACTCCTTTGATGAGACCGTGGAATCAGTTTCGTCGTGTTTGCCAAGCTGTAATGGTAATTGTATTAAATTAGAAATGGCCCAGGTGCCAACAACAATAAAAATCATGTTCAGAATTCAGACCATTTCCTTGAATCCGTATCACACAGGCAGTAATAAATCGAGCTCTGGATTGTCGTCGGAAAAAGCAGCCAGCAATATGCAAAGCTGGAGACTTAAATATGATGGTTCAAAAGACTCTATGAATCTAGAGGAATTCCTGTATCGTATATGTTCATTGACGGTTCAGAACCTAAATGGCGAATACCGACTCCTATGTGACAATTTACATTTACTTTTCTCCGGAAAAGCCAATGATTGGTTTTGAAATTTCCATAAGAAAAGTCCCCTTTATACCTGGAAAACTTTTTGTGCTGAGTTTCGAAGTAGGTTCGATGACTTCAAAGACGACTTTGATTTGTGGGAACTGATTAGGAAACGGCGACAGAAAGATCAGGAAACTTTTGATGATTTTCAATCAGCTATTGAAAGTTTGGTTAGTCAGCTATCTCATGAAGTTAGTGAGACTAAACTGGTTGATATCTTGAAGCGCAATGCGAACCCAGCGCTTAGATATGAACTTTTGCACTTAAAATTAACTACACGATCAGAATTAAGAGAAGAGGTTAAGAAACATGAGAGCTTCTGTAGAGGCGCTTGTCCTGTCAATTCAAGTCCTGAGCCTAAAAGCAGGCAATTCAAAGTCCTCCTCCTGAAAGCATGCAACGCAAAGTTGCTTTGTTCGTTGTAATTAAGATTAGCTAAAATGCATAAATGCACATATAATAACAAGTAAGGGAGCTGCAGTCGAGTGCCCCGACTACAAAATACCCTGTTCCCTTGATTTCGTGTGTTTTCTTTACATAACACCACACATACACACACTCCAAAATACACACAAACGCAGGCACGCGCACGCGGTAACTGACAAGGCAAGACCCCCCCCCCTCTCCCACAAGCAAAATTTATTCGTATATAACTTCGGTGTTTTTTGACCGATCTTGTGATCTTTTCGAATTATTTGGGCCTTTACTTGATATATGTAAAGTTTGGAGGTCTATCTTAAAAATTGTGGCTCTGACGTTTTTTTGCGCTTAAAGGGGGGGGGGGGGGAATTTTCCAAATCTGAAACAAACTCGTATTGAATCGGGTATACACCTACCTACATGCAAAAATTTGTGGCTCTAGCTCTTATAGTCTCTGAGAAACACGCGTTCATACGGACAGACGGACAGACGGACGGACAGACGGACAGGGCTAAATCGACTCGGCTGTTGATGCTGATCAAGAATATATATACTTTATAGGGCCGCAAATGTTTCCTTCTACCTGTTACATACTTTTGCACAACTTCATGATCCCCCTTTTCCCATTTTCAATGGGAACAGGGTATAAAAAGTAGAATTTAGTTGCTGCTGGTCAATGATATTAAAATATTAAATTGAACATTTTTCAAATACTAAAACTTTGTTAGTATTTTTTTTTATGGAGAATATCGAATACTTCTATTCGGAAAATTGCGATACAACTCTTCGATATTACTCGATTAAATAATCGCCAATACACCCCTAGTGGCCCCCATATTTCCGGGCAAGGTAAGCTGGCTAGGCCACAAGCCACGTTCTTTCCAAAAGAACACTTCAAACCAAATAGACGTGCCAGTGAACCAGAGGTTTAACCTTAAACCCACGCTCCCTAAAAATTATTCGCCAAGCAGACTTAGTTTAAGTCCGTAAAAGCGAATTACGTAAAAGTGGAATAAAGAGCAAAAGTTCTCCTTTTCTTTGACTTGGCCAAAGAGGAATAACCTTTTTGGAAAGTTTTCCTGTTGAACTTAACCTTCGCTTGATAAGGTGCACCTTTTCAGCGCCAGCATTCTGCAAGCTAATCCTCCTCTTCCACAATAGCCCTCGAAGCCAATCCAAAACGGCTCAAGAAGCCATACACAGCAAACCAGCGATCAGTGCCAGCAAATGGTAAATATTTCTTGATTGCACTTTCCACCGACTCCACGCTAATTATTTCCTTCGTGGTGCATTTTTCTCCCGAAAATTAAGATCTGGCCCCCAGTCACCAGCTAGTCACAGAGCCCTAGCTCCATATCGGCCATAACCTGCGAACCAGCAGCAGAGTTATCTAACCCAGCTAAGCCCCACCAGTCGACAACCACCCACCAGTGAATAAGTAGACAGTTTTTGTGGAAAACCCCGCCAAAAGTCGCCCTTGAGGGTAGTGCAGTGGGCCTCTAAATAAATTCGCCCAAATAAAAAGCGCCCAGTGCAGACCCTGGTGCTCTTACCGGAGGCATAGCTTAACTCTACCAAATATGCCCAAAGTTCTAATAGTGTCGAAAGAAAAGTGTCATTGAGAGCCAAGAGTAGCATTTGTGCAAGTTAAATAATTTTTTTGTTGTGCTAAATTTGTCAAAGGTCTCTCTTAATTCCCCTTTTGGTTCTTTTGTTGTTGTGTTGAACCACTTGCCAATGGTGCTTTTGTCGTGTCGCTAAATTCAAATTAATCCCATAACTTAACTCATAGTGCAACTAAGAAGCTACAGTTGATCATCCGGAGAAAGATCTTTCGCCGCTGGATCCAACTAAGTAGTAAGTTTTGCCCAGGTGGCGTTAAAACCTAGTGAATTTTAAAAGAGTACGAGCAGTTAAGCTAATACGCACATACTCTTGTGAAATTTGATTTTAATACATTTGGGGGAGTCACTCTCTTAAATCTATAAAAGAGGAATTAAGCGAACAACAAACCACCTCACCCACCCAATTGAAACAACCAATTCATTGACCGCCCACACAAAGAGAATGTCCCACATGCGGGCTGCCTAATCCCGATCTTTGAGAAGAGAAACTGTCGCTGCTGCTCGTTTTAAGCAGCCACCAAGTTTTGGAGTGAGTGCAGACATGAACCGCCGTTAAGCTATTGCGAAGAAGCGGGATCAAAACAAACCAAGTTCGCAGTACCCCGTTATGTGCCAACGCCTATCTTAAACACCAGTTGCTGACCTAGCACAATGCAGCTGTTCTTGCAGGGTACAGTGATACCTCGCAATTGGAACTCATCCTGGTTCATGCCTCCCCTCTGAAGTAACTTAGCCCCTATATTATAATTTTAATAATTTCTATATTATGTCTCACCTCAATTTCAATAATTAATAATTATATTTTAGATGACGAATTCTCATATAATCATTAATTTGCAGCTACTCTTGCTCAATCTCACTTGTTGTTATAATGAAATGATGCGTATTTACTGGCATTCGTTTTTACTTTAGTGAACGTAACGGGGCGTAACATTATATGACAAAAATATGAGTTTCAGTGTAGAAAATTTAATTTCTGAAATTTTTTGCCACTCAGTGCTCTCCGATCCAAGTCCAAAACTAACACAACCGAATTATGGTGGAAAAAATTGGACTGAAATTGAGAAAGCGTTGGAAATACCGAGAAGTAAAGATTTATTAAGATGTGAAGATCTGTTATATTGTGTGTAGATTTAATATATGTAAATATATTATATTATGTTTGATAACATGTTGTTTAAATAATATTTGTGTGTACATACAGTCGCGAAAAACGCCCAATTATTGACCTGTTCTTAATTTACATGATTATATGTTTCGGTGCCATTATTATTTGTACTATTGGTCTGAAATTTGATGATTCGAGATTCAAATCATAAGGTCCTTTCGAGGTTAATAATTGTACTATGTAAAATGCATATACTTTTTATAATAACATCAAAAAATCTGGATCTGTTTCAATAGGGTTTCAGAGAAGACGCCATTTAGATGTCATTATTCCAAAGGCACATTCAATGCACTCGAGCTCTGGAAAGACAACTGTTAAAATACTCGTTTTTAGCATTTAATGTCTTTCTTTAATATGGCCCTAAAAGATTTGTAAAAGGGAATCATCACTAACGAAGACATATAGCATCTTTATGTTTGTTCCCGGTAAAAAAGGATCTGGCGGCATGAACTGTCAAGTTTTAGTTGCTTATACAGATGAGATGCATTAAAGTTCCACTATCACTTTGCTTTTCTCACCATAGCCTCCAACTTCAATTGCTGTAAATTTATAATTGGTATCAGCCACCCCGACTGAAGTACACTGGAAAAAGAACTCTTTGTAATTGTAATATAGACCCGAAGTGCTGGACATCTAACACGAATGTAAGCTTTCCATCAATAGCACCAGTCACATTGGGAAAGTTCCAAACTTTCCAAAATTCCTCTGCTGTCTGTGTAATAATTTTGTTGTAGGCTGGGCATGCAGTAGCTGTAGTTCCTCCCAAAGAAGCGATTACGGTTTTTTTACTAGAACTGAAATGGTAGCTCTTCCACTTTTGAATAGCCCAATGATACAAAAATATGTCCCAGTAGCTAAAAATCTGTAATTAAATAAATATAATTTTTATTACAGAAGACTGCTTAAAGAAGAAGTGGAAAAATATACGTGACCACCTGTAATGAATTCAAAAATTCCAGTGGCAAAATCAGAGAGACTGTGGATTTAGAGAAGCAAAATTGCAAATACACAACTTGCCACACTTTAATTCATTGCTATTTCTAAAAGATCAAATGAAGCCTCGTTTGAAATCAGTCGTGAATTTAAAGGAACTAGTCATTAAAGGCTTCATAGCCAGATTTCCTTCAGAGTCCTCGATGAATGACGGTGAAGAAGATATAATTATATAGAAGAAAAGAATAGTTCCTTCTTCCAAAGAAGTTAATTATCATCCAAAAAATAACAGCAGACAAAGTTCAAACCTTGGCTAAAGAGTTGCTATTATTGAGAAAAAAAAAATTAAGTTTTAATGCAAGAAAAAATAAACAACCAAAACGATAGAGATGAAGACGAAGCTTTTTTAGTCTATTACCACTGTTCGCAAAATGGCTTTGCAAAAAAATTATTGTATGAATGGGAAATTCAAATTGTATTTTAATTATTCCTTTGACGATTAATGCTATTATTTAAATATACTTCACTTCACTTTATTAACAACACTTTTTCATTTTCAATATAAATATACTTTAATTTCAATATGTATTAATCTATATATAAACTGTTCAACCTGACTGACTGGTGACCGTCGCACAGCCTAAACGGTAAGAGCTAGAGGGCTGAAATTTGGACAGGAGTTTCCTTATGAGGTCATTAACGAACGAGGGGAGGCACTGCTAGACTACATTTTGAGCACAAACCTTATTCTGTGTAACAGGGGAGAACACCCCACTTTCCGAATAAGTGATCGCTCAGGTTATGACATAACCGTAGCGCTATATATGCTCTCTGACCGTCGACAACCGGCACGTATCCACCAAGTGCCCTTTTCGACCACTACAGGATACGGTTCGATGTCAACTGGTGCAGAGAGAAGCCGACTCCCCGAACCCTAAACGGACAAACTGGGAAAATTCGCAAGAACAGTCAGTCAAACACTCCCCGATCCTCCGGACGCAGAGTTGTTGCAGCCTGGCGCACTTGAGGAATGCACCCAGACCATAACAGACGTAAGCAAAGCAGAGCGTTTCTCAAATCCTGCCCGGTTAATGGACCCCCAAAGCCCAACCAAAGTGTGGTGGACATCGGAGCTCGGCCAGACTAGGAAGGAAACGAGGAGGCTCTTCAATAAAGCAAAATCGACCAACAAGCAAGAAGACTGGCACGCCTACCGACTGGGTTTTTCTAAATTCAAAGGGGCGTGTCGGAGGGAGTAAGAAGAGACTTTGGCTAAATTTCTATGAGGATCACGTTAGCACCAGTATGGGCCCAGACTTACAGCATATTGGGGCAGATCTGATTCAACCCGGAGTTACTATAATCCGGACGGGAACTTTTACGCAAAAACAGCCAAGAGTCTCTGGAACTGCTGGTGAATACGCATTTCCAGGTTGCTCAGGAGGCTGAACCAGAGGTCGGGTCAACTGAGCTACAAATCAGCGAGGCACCTGGGGAAATAGACACGACGATGGTTGACGAAATCATCACTGAGGAAAAGATATTCTGGATATCGCGTCATTCCAACCCTCTTTAAATCACCATTGTGACCGGATGACATCCGACCAGTCATGCTGCAAGTATCGATCTTGAATCTACTGCCATGGCTGACCAGATTTTCATGCCTCCCTCACGGGTTACATCCCAGGTGCTGGCGAGAGGTGAGAGTGGTCTTCATCCTCAAGGCAGGAAGATAAACCACAACTTCCGAAGGACTATAGAATCTATCAGTCTATCATCGTTTCTTCTGAAAACGATGGAAAGACTCCTGGACCTACCTGAGAAGTAAGCTCACACCACGAATGTTCAGCGGTGCGCAACACGCCTACCTTAAGGGTAGATCCGTTGACACCGCACTACATGAAGTGGTAGGAGCATTGAGGAATCGCTGAATCAGAAGGAGTTTGCGCTGGCGGCCTCCTCGACATCGAGGAGCTACAAACAACGTCAGGACCGAGTCGATTACGGCTGCTCTTGCCAATATCGGCTCACACCCGATGATTACTCACTGGCTAAGGAACATGCTTAGCAGCCGAGAGATCAACTCCAATTTCAGCAAGCAACGTAAGAAGAAGAACAACGAGAGGCACTCCGCAGGGGAGTCATTTCCCCGCTTCTTTGGAACCTGGTTCTCCAACGAACTTCTTCTACCTTGAAGTTTAACGGATGTAGGGTGACAGCATATGCAGGATGACCTGGTTCTAATGGTAACGGGTAAATTCTTACCCACAATCAGAGCTATTGAATCTGCTCAAGCAGAACCCCGGTTAAGATAATGCCCACCAGAACGGTCTAGGGGTCAACCCACAGAAGGACCCAACTGGTGCTGTTCACAAGGAAATACAAGATCCTGAGTTCACACTCAGATCCATTGTGTAGGAGCGCAGCTCAATCGGGTCAACGAAGCGAAATATCTGGGCGTCGTTCTTGACTCTAAACTCTTGGAAGAGAAACCTGAGGAAAGAATGAAGAAGGCATTAGGCGCGTACCATGCCTGCAAAAAGACGTTTGGTAGGGAAGTGTAGAATTGCAAACCATCATTCATTAAATATACACAGCAGTCAAAAAATCTAATCCTCACCTATGGAGCGCTGGTATGGTGGAAGGCGGCCAACACCAAATCTCACCCAACAACCTTCATAAGGCAATAAAGAGGCAGCTAGCCTGGGTACACAGGATCCCCACAACCCCAGGCGGCCCTGAACGTAATTCTGAATGGGAACCAGTGATATTTTCCTGAAGTGTGAAGCTTCGAGAAGCGCAGCAAGACTCCGGGAACTGAAACTTCAAAGCATCTACTTCAGGCTACAGCAGTATCCTACAGGAAGTAGGAATAAGTGCAGAGGCAAAGGAAGTGACTACTGCATACACCAGTTCAGAAATGGAACGACAATTTTAGAACACGGTTCCCAGAGAGAGAAGAATGGAAGCAAGACACTACCATCAGGGAGAACGAGCTATCCATCTACAGACGGTTCAAAACGGAAGAAGGCACAGGAGCAGGCATCTTCTCTGAAGAACTTGCGACACAGCTCTCATTCCGTCTACCAAACTGGTGTAGCGTTTTCCAGGCAGAGATTTATGCTATCTGGCAGGCGGCTAAATTGATATACACTTTGGATGAAACTCCAAGGAACATTTCAATCTTGGTCGACAGCCAGGCGGCCATTAAGGCTCTGTTCATCAAACGCTATAAAGAGTGTCCTAGTCCGCAGCACGGCGCACTGAACCAAATCCAACAGCATCCTCCTATCACCCTCGTCTGGGTACCTGGTCACGCAGGCATACCAGGCAACGAGGAGCAGACGAGTGGCGCTAGAATGGCTCAGCACTCCAGCGACGCAAGCGGTCACGGACATTCAAAGACCCTGCAGGACATCATGACGGAATTGAAGTGGGAGGGCCAGAAATAGGGCAGAACGACAATGGGACCTCGCACCCGGTTGTCACATCTCCGATCACTCTGGCCCAGATACTCACCCAAAAGAACTTCTCCCCAACTCCTGCACTTTAGCAAGAACAGGATGAGAACTATGGTAGGAGTCATAACGGGGCACTGCACCAATGGTCAAATGGCCACCAGGATGCGCGTGCCCCACCATGACTTCTGCCGTAGCTGTGGGAACGAGGAGGAAATAGAGCATCCATCACCTTCTATGCGACTGCCCTAAATCTCTTAGGAAACGCACCCAGCATCTGGGCAAACCATTCTTTGAAGACCTGGGCAGTCTGGGCAAATGTGCCCCTAGAGGACCCATTATGAGACCTCAAAATGGTTCAAATAGAGAGTTGGCAGAATCTGACCGTCACTTCAACCCCTTACCTTTTCTACCTTCCACAATTGGTGGGCCAAAAGGCCTCTGGTGAACTTCGGCATTCGCCGAGCAGCCTATTTAACCTAACCTAACCTTCCTTATGTGGTGAAAGTGCGTACTAAGACTGGGTTTTATGCACCCACCCGGAAAAGCCGGAAAAGCGTCGGAAAAATTTGTAGGGGAAAATTTCATTTTTCATCCGATTGACTTGAAATTCGGTTTGTAAGCTAGTAGGTAAAATAATTGGACACGTAGTTGCCCGATTTCGGAAAATCCGGCCCAAAGGAAAATTCTCGGAAAATTCGATATTCGAAAACCCATTTCTTCAACCGATTGACTTGAAATTCGGTTTTAAAGGACAGTAAGTAAAATAAATTGAAATGTGAATTTTCCGATGCTGGAAAATTTGCCCGGATCGAAAATTCTCGGAAAAGCGTCGGGAAAGCTGGTACGGGTAAAATTTCATTTTCATCCGATAGACTTGAAATTTGGCTTAAGGGCACAGTAAGTAAAAAAAATTGAAACGTGTTTTCCGATTCCGGAAAATTTTGTGAAAATCCGCTAAATTTGTGAATCAAAGGGTAAAATTTTATTTTTCGTATCCGATCCACTTGAAATTCCTGGAAAATTTGACCGTAGGGTCGGAAATTTTCCATATGGGGAAAATTTCATTTTTCATCCGATAATAAATTTTTTTTATTGACTTGAAATTGGTTTTAGGACAGTAAGTGAAACAAATTGAAAGTGATATTTCGATGCTAGTACTTTTCGACCGTAGGGTCGGCGAAAAGCCCCGGAAAGAGTTTTGGAGGGTAAAATTTTATTTTTCATCCGATTGACTGGAATTTAGTTTGTAAAGACAGTTAGTGAATAAAAATTGAGATGTGATTTTTCGATGCTGGAAAATTCCACCGTAGGGCGGAAAATTCGGAAAAGCGTCGGAAAATTTGTATGGGGAATATTTCATTCTTCTAACGATTGACTTGAAACTCGGTTTGTACGATAGTGGGGAAAATCCGCCCACAGGGAAAATTCTCGGGAAATTCGAAATGCAAAATCTATTTTTCATCCGATTGACTTGAAATTCGGTTTGTAAGGACAGAAAGTAAAATAAATTGAAACGTGAATTTCCGATGTTGGAAAAATTTGACCGTAGGGTCGGAAAATTCCCCGGAAAAAGCGTCGGAAAAGTTTTATGGGGAAAATTTCATTTTTCATCCGATAGATTTGAAATTCGGTTTGTAAGCATAGCATACGAAATAATTGGACACTATTTTTCCCGATTTCGAAAATCTGCGCGCAAGGGAAAATTCCCGGGAAATTGGATATGCAAAATCTTTTTTTTATCCGATTGACTTGAAATTCGGTTTGTAAGGATAGAAAGTGATATAATTTGTAATGTTAAATTCTGAAGTTGGAAAATTTGACCTTGGGGTCGGAAAACTCAGCAGACAAAAACCTATTTTCATACGATTGGCTTTAAACTTGGTTTGTAAGGATAGTATAAGATAACGAAATAAAAGTAACTCGGGCTGCCGTTTTTCATTGTACTAGCTATTTGTGTGGACCTGGACCTCAACCTGGAGCTGGCACTGGACCTGGACGTGGAAGTGGACGTGGACCCGAAAGTGGCCATTGAGGTGGACCAGGAGGTCGGAGGTGGCCATGAGTGGTGGCCATGGTGGTGGCTTATGGAGGTGGCCATGGAGGTGTCCATGGAGTGTGGCCATGAAGGTGTCCATGGTGGTGGCTATGGAGGTGGCCATGGAGGTGGCCATGGAGGTGGCCATGGAGGTGGCCATGGAGGTGGCCCTGGAGGTGACCGCGAGGTGGACATGGAGGTGGAAAATGGTCCAAAAGCCGCAATATTTGCAAAATTCTTAATCTCAGTGAAGCTTTGGGGGATTGACGCTTGCCCGGAAGGTTTTTAAGCAGAAGAAATGGGCGGAAAATGGTGCACAATCTGCGAAATTTGAAAAATTATAGCGTTTATCCGGATGCAATGCAACTTTGAGGAATGGCTGGAGAATTGGTAGAAAAATGTTATTTGTTGGCCGATCTTTATCAAATTGAGTTTGTAAGCTCTAAATTTGAAAAGTTCACCACCAAGATCGGAAATGTTGTGGAGAGACTTTATTTTGAACCTCGGAAGGGGCATAACAGTTAATCCCTGGTTTCAGCCGATGTATGTAAGATACGGTCAAATATTTTCCGATTTGTAAAATCCACCCCAAGTCGGAAAAGAAAAACTTCTAAAAGACTCGGAACGTTGAAAATGGAACAAAAATATAACAACTCTAAACAGTATTAATTATGCCTAGCCTAAACAAAAGTATTGAAGTCACCCATTAAATTTATAATGAAGTTTGATTAAAACCTTTTTATTCCGGAAATCATGAGGAGCTGCCATGGGATAAAGTGAACAACACTTGATTGTTCTAGGGATCACCAATGAACTCCGGTTCATAACTGCATTTGGTGATCATGGTAGGGTGGGGAACAAGGCCGCTACACAACATCCCATTGTGGCCTGAACACTTGATGTCCTTCTGAGTCCTATATTTCTTTCTTTTCCTTTTTCGTCTATTCTGCTTTTCTAATACCCCTTGCTTCCCTATACCCTATAAAACTAAAGCAGCCCGTGAATTTATTAAAATTGAATAAGTATGCCCTAAGCGAACGTAGTCTGCGGTATCATCTTTTGGAACTCCCCCATTGCCGACGAAGATAGCCGGATCCAGCACGGGTTCCGCATAGGACTACCAATACCATCTGCTCGGACAGGATGCAACGATTGGTTGTATGCTACACTTCTGCAAAGAAACAAAAACTTTTGCAGCTCGTTCCAATTACGGTCGTGGTAGAATTAGTGAGATACTAGATGATGAAGTATCCGAGGAAAGGTTCTTAGGTTCTGTGAGGATGCACTTTGTGAGCCTATTCATAAATTGTTTGAATTGGAGTCATCCGCTTTCCCCTCTGTTATGGAAGGAATCTTTTATTATTCCACTCCATAAAAAAGGTAATAAGTCAGATGTTGGAAATTATAGGGGTATTTCCAAGTTGTCTGCAATTCCTAAGGCTTTTGAGAGAATTATAACATCTCAACTGCAACATTTATGTAGTTCCATTATCCACCTTCCAGCATGGATTTGTGAAGCGAAGATCTACTACCACTAACCTTTTTAGAATTCACATCTTCAGTGATCAAAGGGTTCATAGGTAAAATGCAGACTGATGTCATTTATACTGATTTTAGTAAGGCTTTTGATTCTGTTAATCACTCCTTGCTGCTTCACAAACTGAGTTTAATCGGCTTTCCAACTAACCTCCTCAGTTGGATTTCTGATTACCTAAGTAGTAGAACCCAAAAAGTTCTATTTCGTAATTCATATTCTAAGTGCATCCAGGTTACTTCTGGAGTTCCCCAAGGAAGTCACTTGGGCCCATTGCTTTTACTATCTTTATCAATGATCTTCCTTCAGTCTTGGCTCACTCTCGGGTGCTTATGTACGCCGATGAGGTGAAAATTTGTTTAACATATAATGATTTGCTTTCCCGCTATAATTTGCAAGCAGACTTGGATGCATTTCACTCTTGGTGTCAAGATAATCTTCTAAACCTTAACAGTTTGAAGTGTAAGGTTATGACATTTTACAGAAGCTTACCACAATTAGTCCCTTATATGCTTGATAAGTGGCATTGCAGCGCCTAAATGATGTAAATGATCTTGGGGTTATTCTTGACCATCAATTTTTAATTAAATTTAACTCTCATGTAACTTCTACTGTTAATAAGGCCTGAAGTGTTCTTGGGTTTATTAAGCGGTGGTCGAAAGAATTTGACGATCCCTACACTACCAAGATTCTTTGCACTTTTGTCCGTCCTACACTTGAGTATGGTTCATGTGTGTGGTCTCCGCAATATATGACCCATCAAGATAGAATAGAATCCCTTGCCCTTCGGGGCTTGAACTGGAATCCTGAGGTCCGTTTACCAGCTTACTCTAGTAGACTACTTTTAATTAATCTTCCTTCCTTACTTAACCGTAGAATTATGCTTGGTGTAATCTTCATACATAGACTAATTAATGGCGAAATCGACTCATCGGAGTTGGTTAGCCAAATCAATCTTAATGTTCCTTGTAGACTGTCCCGTTACTTTGTCCCCTTATCTCTGAAACATTGTACTACTAAATATGCCTTGCATGATCCGTTTCGTGTCCTCTGTGCTGATTACAACAAACTCTACCGCTTAATCAATTCGGAACTTTCTCTCCCTGCTTTTAAAACCTCTATTTTAAATCATTTGTCCCGTACTTAACATTATTTTGTACTTTTCAATCCGGTTTTCGTGTCGCACGTTGGCGGCTGCGCCTCTCGGTCGGTTGGGCGGCTTGGTGTCGTAAGGGCCACTTGAACGTACTGTTCATTGTACGTCAACGTCCATATATGAAAGTATTTGTGAGATACAGAACAAGCGAACAGTGTGTTGGAACTGCGATAAATCGGGTCACCGATTTAAAGAATGTTTAGGAGATAGGCACATCTTCTGTTACGGATGTGGTGCTAAAAATGTTTTTAAGCCCAAATGCAACAAATGTAACCCTTCGGGAAACCTGCGCAAACCAACACCACTTCGCCGCATCCCTCAAACAATTAAACACTACACCAATTATTTACTTGAATGAGAGCACAGATAAGAATAATAATCCTATTAAGTTCTTAGCAGATAAGAATTATAAGAAATCTTCAGAAGTTGAGGCTGAAACTCAAAAGACTTTGTAGATAGATTAGTACCCGTACATATAAGATTAAAACAGTATCTTGAAGCACGTAAGCGAATTTTTGGCAGCGTTGAATCTTTGGAAAGTATTTACAGTCCAAAGCGCTCCACAATTAGATTGAGGAAATTTTGGAAGAACATTCTGAAAACTCGCAGGAAACTCGTACAATCAGTTTTCATGAGTTCAGATAACCGCTTGTACACGGAATTGAATTTAGAAGGTCAACACTATGTAGCTCTGTTAGATTCGGGAGCTCAGACGTTGTTGTGGCATCCAGAAACGCGCAAGTGTTCCGGCATGGTCCGCTTGGCTAATAACGCATCTTGCCCAGTGGTAGGCAAACTAACACTGAAGGCAGAATTTCGCGGCCAAGCAAAGAACGTCGTATTTTTTACTATACCAGACTTGAAACAGGATGCATATTTAGGCATAGATTTTTGGAAGGATTTTGGTCTTCTATCAAATCTGATTGATCCAAATCCTAAAGTAAGCGAATTAGACACTGGCGACAATCACTATCAGAAAAATGCGAAAACGCATGTGACTAGTGATGAGGAGAAGTTTCGGTTAAATGCAGTCGTTGCTAATTTTCCTTCATTTGAAAAGAAAGGATTGGGGCGAACCAATTTAATCGAACACCATATTGAGATGGATAATGTTACTCCAGTAAAACAGAGAGATTGGCCTGTCTCGCCGGCCATTGAGAAATTAATGTTCGACGAGGTAGAAAAGATGTTAGAAATGGACATTATAGAAGAATCCAATAGCCCTTGGAGCAGCAATTGCGTTCTCGTGCGGAAAGGAGATAAGAATCAGCAGTGTCTAGATTCTCGTGTTGTAAATAAATACACTCGCAAAGATGCGTACCCGTTACCTCATATCGATGGTATACTCAGCCGCTTACCTCCGGCAAAATATATCACTGGTCTCGATATGAAGCATGCTTTTTGGCAAATACCACTGGAAGAGAAAACTCGCCAGTATATCGCGTTCACAGTCCCAAATCGACCATTAGTTGAGTACAAAGTAATGCCGTTTCGACTGTGTAACGCCCCTCAAACTCTTTGTAGACTGATGGAACACGTGATACCAGCACATTTGCGGACCCGTGTGTTTGTCTATTTAGACGACTTGCTTTTGCTTTCAGAAGGTTTTGATTCGCACATTATGCTCTTGCTAGAAGTAGCTTTGCTTTTGCAAAAAGCAAATCTTACGATCAACATCTCAAAGTCGAAATTCTGCATGCGTGAGATCAATTGTCTTGGTTTTGTTATTGGGTATGGACAATTAAAAACCGACTCAAGCAAAATACAAGCAATTATTGATTTTCCTGTACCGAAAAGCGTAAAACAGTTGAGACGCTTTCTGGGACTTTCCGGATACCGGTACAGACGTTTTGTTAATAATTACGCGACAGTTAGTTTTCCGCTTACCGAAGTGTTAAGGAAACAGAAAGGACTTAATTGGAACGCTGACGCGGATTTTGCTTTTGAGGACTTGAAATCTCGCTTAACTTCAGCTCCAGTTCTGGCAACACCAGACTTTTCAAAGCCCTTTCTGCTAATATGTGATGCCAGCACAACCGGAATAGGCTGCGTCCTAGCACAGCTTAACGAACAAGGTGAAGAGGCTCCAATAGCATATATGTCAAAGAAGTTCTCGAAGGCACAGAGAAACTATTGTTTGACTGATCTGTAATGTTTAGCTGTACTTAGAGGCATTTTCAAGTTCAGGGCATAAATAGAAGGACAAGATTTCGAAGTCATTACGGATCACGCTTCGTTGCAGTGGCTTATGAGACAAAAAGATTTCAGAGGACGGCAAGGAAGATGGGTGATTAAACTGCAGGGTTTTAAATTCAAGGTCTCACATCGCAGAGGTACACAAAATGTTGTAGCCGATGCGTTGTCACGGCAAAACGAGTCCGAGGTTGAGGAATTTGATGAACAAGGACCCTTAGTGGATTTGTCCTCACCGGAATTTAAATCCCAAGAATATTTCGACCTCTTAGAGAACATTCGATTGAATCAATCTAAGTTACCTGATTTACAGATAATAGATGATTTCGTGTATAAGAGAACCGAAGTAGCGACAGGAAATTCCGCTCAGGAGAAACTATCATGAAAGCTTTGGATACCCTCCAATCTCACCACAGAAATTATGAAGGAAGCACACGATTCTCCTAGCGCAGCACACTGTGGCATCGGGAAAACTGTTGAGAAGATCAAGAGATACTTGTTTTGGCCACAAATGACTGCGCAAATTCAAAAATATGTAGTTAATTGTGTTGTTTGTCGTCAAACAAAAAGCTCCAATAAGGTGTTAAGACCTCCAATCGGCAAGCCTGTGATGTCAGAACGGCCTTTTCAAAGACTTTACATGGACCTTCTTGGGCCATATCCTCGTTCAAAGAACACAAAGTTTCATTTCATGTATCCTCTCAAAAAGTTCACCTCAGTCAAAATCATCGATTATCTAGAGAACACGTTGTTTTGTACTTTTGGAGTGCCAGAATCTGTTCTGACCGACAACGGTTCACAGTTTGTATCTGGTAGACTTAAGGCGTTCCTTACTCAATACGGAATTGCCCATATCTGCACGGCCATCTACTCACCACAAGCCAATGCCAGTGAGAGAGTAAACAGATCAGTGTTAGCGGCTATTCGAGCATATATCATATATTACAGCTCGGATGATACCTATATCGAGAGACCAAATGCATTACAAGTGATACGTCAAATAGCTAAAGAAAATATGTCTCAGTCACATGATAGGAACGCAAGAGTATACAATCTTCGTAGTCGGAACATAAATCTCAAAGTAGGCGACAAGGTTTTTGCTCGTAACTTTTGTCAGAGTAACGCTCTGAAGAAATTTAGTTCAAAGCTAGTACCAGTGTACAACCCAGCTATTGTCTTACGCAAAGTTAGTCGTGCGTACTATCAATTAGCAAATGAGCAAGGTAAAAGCCTAGGAATTTTCCATCTTAAAGATATTCAGGTTAAAAACAAGGAATAGCCTTTTTCAGTTTATGTCCCGCGATTAAAACTCACGCTGCATAAACTGTGCTGTAGTGGCTCGCATTCAGACTGGAGCTATTGTCATTTGAATCGTTGTTCAAATTCAATATTTCAACCGCCATTCGACTGCTTGTACAACTGCATATTAGTTGCACTGCTTGATCAGGCAGCTCAGTCAATTGCGTTCTCACTTCTCATCCTGCCTTTTCGAACGCTGCAATGCGCAACATTCCGCACACACACAAACATTTGTATATATGCGTAGGCTAAAGAAACGGGTGTAAGAAAGGCAGCAATTAGATCAGACCATGGTCCCGTTAAAGTTACAAAACGCATGGTTTGAGCTTTTTGAAAGCTTCTGCTAGCAACGTTTAATAAGCATGGAAAAGAACTGAAGTTTTCACTTGCAATTAAAGCGTGGAAGAAGACAGTCGAATTCCTGGATGTGATTTCATATATATACATATATAAAACCTCGTGTACAGTCCGGCACCAAAGATTGCCTATAATCCGTATAAAAGTGCCTGGTGACTGTAAGAAAACAAGCCTCATTGCCTGTTTAGTGGGAGTAAATACTCTTTCTGCGAATCCGCCTGTACGAGGGCCGTCCCAGAAATAGCCGACCTAACTACTAAAACACAAAAGTTTTTTATAATAAGAACTGTGAAGCTCTTCAAAATAGGCATTAACCTCGGACTCCACCTCTTCATTGTTGCCAAATCTTTTTCCTCCGAGCCATTTTTTCAAGTTTGGAAATAAGAAATAATCAGAGGGAGCTAAGTCTGGCGAATAAGGGGCGTGAGGTAGCAATTCAAATTTTAATTCATTAATTTTAGCCATTGCAACGGCAGAGGTGTGAACCGGCTGTTTTTGTTCTAAAGTCAGCAAACGCGGCCATCTTGCGCATAACTTTTTCATGTCCAATTTTTCGGTCAATATGCGATGTACAGCACTTTTTGAAATGCCTACACTCAGCTAACTCACGAACTTTCAATCGCCGGTCAATCAATACACATTTTTTAATTTTGGCCACCATTTCTCAAGTGGTCACCTCATTTGGACGCCCATTACGATACCCAATATTTTATTGTTGTAAACGAGGGAGCAGAATTACGTAAGGTAGAATCCAGCTCCTTTTTAATATTGGTTGGACTAAGGCCTTTTATATGAAAGTATTGTATCACATAACGATGACCAATTTTGTCCATGTTTGCAAAATCTCTAAGTTCCCTATTAAAATCGACCAAAAAATTTGTAACGTAAGCACCAACCTTCAAACTTAAGCTTTTAATAGTCGGTACTTCCCCTTTTTAATATTTTTTTGAACATTTTCCAATACTACTGTGCTAGGTCGGCCATTTCTGGGACCGCCATTTTGACAGTTCTAGTGCGCGTACTTATTTTGTGATCCGGGTGCTCCCGAAGGTAATTATGCAACTGTGAGTGTGTTGTGATATTAAGCAGGTTTTTGTTTATACAGCCGCTTAGCGGAGTGGTGGCCACCCAGCCATCCGGCAGCGCAGGCGCACCTTGGCTGGGACCGCTGTAAGTCATTTACTGTTGGGATTTGTGGATTGCCACATCTGGCCAGCGTAGAAGCATATCTGTGTCCCTAGTCACTGGCATTGTCTGTGGTCCACCCGTCTGCTATTCATATAGCCCAGTCGGACTCCGCACCTGTTTATTCGTTGAGACCTTCCCACCCCCGTGATTGAAGCAGGATCCAGATTAGATGGGATTCACCTAAGGGCGTAGAGCAGCTCTCCAGACTCGAACATACGAATCATCACGTGAGAGGCGTGGCCAGGAGGCACATGTGCATCCATGTGTGTTGAGGTTATGTGATCGCGAGTTGCCGAAGTCGCAGTTTGTATACCCTTTCTGACATCGACGTCGCTTGCTTATGCTGCTGAGTCAATAGGCTCCGAGAATAATGGATGTCTTATTCAATTTTTGAGTTCCGTTTTTGTTTTTGGTTACAAATAACCAAAGCCCTTCACGGCTAATATACTAGTTTGATTGAATTTTTCAATGACATTAAGTGTGTGAGGAGTAACTCCTCACAAGCCGGTGATTACAGGGTAGAAGGCGGCGGGGAAGAGGGGGGGGGGAGAAGAGGGCTGCAAAACTATCGATAGTGGGTACATCGATAGTTTTTAACTTCGATGTTTCAAAACCTCGATGTTTTCCAAAAACATCGATATATCGTTAAAACATCGAAAATTTTTCTAATATTTTAGATTGCGGTAAATACCATATATCTTATGCTATATTAAGAAAAATATAGAAAAGGCAAACATTAATTTTGTTTGTGTAAAATAATGTTATTAATTTCTTAATAATAAACGAACAAAATTTATATTTTCCTTTTTTTTTTAATTCAAAAAAACAAAAATTAGGTCTTCACAATTTAAAGCTTTTTTATTCAAATTTTTTTTCTTAAAATTAAAAAAAACAAATATTAAATGCTCATTTCATAAAATAAAAAATCAAATATAATGTCTTCACAAGTTAAAGCTTAGTTATTCATATTTATTTCTTAATATTAAAAAAAACAAATATAAAGGCTCATTTCTTAAAATTAAAAAACAAAAATTATGTCTTCATAATTCAAATCTCACTCATTAATATTCATATCTTAAAATTAGAAGAACAAAAACAATTGCTTCATTAATTGGTTCTTAAAACTAAATAAACATAAAATGTAAGTCTTTTCAATTCACAGATAATTATTTTTTAACATTAAAATTAAGTCTTTTCCATTCACATATTTGATTTTTGATGGTAAATATTATTTTTTAAATTGAGTCTTTTCCATTAACATGTTGTCTTTTGAAGAAATTGGCTTATTGCGAATTATTTTCGTCTAGCCATTGGTTTTTTTTTTTAAAAACAAGAACGTTGACAGCTTTTGGTTTTAGCGCCGCACGTTTATTAGAAATGATCTCCCCAGCCTTGCTGAAAGTTCGCTCAGACTCAGTTGATGTAGCTGGAACGCACAAATATTTCAAGGCACAATGTGCTAGCGAACTAAATTGGGTTTTATTGCTCTGCAAAAAATTCAAAAATGGTTATAGCAAAAAGATTCATATTTTAAATGTTACCTTCCAATACTCCAGCGGATCTGCTTCTCGCGATGCATTCTGCTGCTCAAAATATTGACGCAGCTCAATTATTGCATCCGATCGAATTGTCTTTGGTTTTTGCTTAACTTTTGTTGTCATAAAACTATAGAGATCACTAGCGTTTTCTTTTTCAATCGGCGGTTCTTCATACGTAGATAGTATATTGCTTTTTTGCACATTTTGCAATACAGACGCAACTTCAGTCTCTAATATTTTTGCTGCTTGTTCTGCATTACTTTGCTCGCGAAATCCCTCCTTTTTGAAGCGTGGATCCAGCATAGTCGCCAGTCGCGTACCAGTTCGGGTTTCATAAGGTGCGAGTCTTGCCCTTAGACGAGTTTGTAGAAAATTGCAAATTTCCACCCCCACAGTTGTTTTCATACCTGGGAGAGCACTGTCCAGCTTAATCATAAGGCCAAGTGTCGTGGGTATAATTAGGTTTACTGTGGTGGATTTAGCAGACGAAGTGTTTAATGTAGCTGCTTCAAAATGGTCCAATACGCTGCATATCTCCTTCATGGAATCAAATTGATCCTCGTTTAAGGGCGATGGTGCCTTTGAAGTATTTAAAAGGACTGTTGAAAGGTGTTCCCTTATACAGAGCACTCGCTTTAGCATGTGCAACGCACTGTTCCAACGTGTTGGAACTTCTTGGATCAGGCTTAATGGCTTTGCAACATTTTGAGCTTTTTTTAATTTGACATAAGTCGATTGTGCTGTTTTTAAAATAAGTAACAATGTTTTTCCACATTTCAAAATCGCATTCACTTCGCTTAATGCCAGTGCCTCTTGAACAATTAAGTTTAAAGTGTGGGCATAGCAACCAATGTGCTTTTTGCTTAATATTTCGCATGCTTTCTTCATTGAAGCTGCGTTATCCGTTACGATGGTCTCAATTTTTTTAAAAATTTCGAACTCATCGCATATGTTTTTCAATGTTGTAGCAATATTTTCACTGCAATGGTTTTCCTCGTTAGACAGTGGCTGTGTTGCAAGCACTGCAGTCTTTAACTCATAATTTTCAATAAAGTGGCACGTGACTGTCAGGTAATGGCAGTTTGCACGGGATGTCCAACCATCAGTTGTTATGGAACAATATTCGACTTTTTTAAGTTTTTGTTTCAAAATAGCCAATTTTTGCTCGTACATATTTTGTACATGTACATGTTGCAATGTTGTCCTGCTTGGTACAACGTATTTTCGATCCACCACATGCATAAGCTTACGAAATCCAAGACCCTCCACAAAGCTAAATGGTAACACGTCTTCTGCCACCATTTCTGAAATAAGAGCATCCAACATCTGTTTCTTGGATGATGTGGGGGCGTACGCATCCGACCGCTTCACAAATTTTGCCATTGTAGGTACGTCTTCTGCAGTATTGTATAATGGGTGTATACGACGTAAATGATCGCTTAAATTTGATGTGTTGCCAGATGTCTTGTACTCCTTTCCGCATAAACGACATTTGGCAAACATTTTATTTTTACACTTTTCAAAGTGTTTCCAAACATCAGAATTTCCTTTGCGCTTCCGATTACTGCTGGACGAGGCATCAGCTGATTCCTCGGCGCACAAAGCAGAATCAGAAGAAGAAGCAGCGTTGACTTTGTCTAAAACGCAATAGATTTGTAATAATATACACTGCTGCTTTTAAGGTTTTTACTTACTTGATGTGCACAAAAACTTATCCATTATATATACAGAAGAACCGCCAATTATTGCTGTAAGAAACTATTACCAAAAAAATGAATTTATAAAATTATACACATTTTTAACTCAACAAACACTTACGCGTAGCTTGAAGCGTCACCATGCAGTGGAGGGCTGCCAACTCAGCTAGAACTAGCCACTTTTTGAGCGGGTTAGCTTTTTTTTTCAAAATGATCTAGCCACTTCTAGCCATTTCGTTTATTTGCACTTTGGAACACAAATTTCGGTTTGATAATGCTGCGTTTAACCAAATTGACCTTTTTTTTTTTTTTTGCTTATTAATCAAATTTTGTCGTATTTCAACTAATAATAATTGTAAAAATGGACCCAAAAATCTGGCAGCACTGATGCAGTGAAGCATCCGATATATCGATGTTCAATTTTTAACATCGATACATCGGACCATTTTGAAAACCTCGATACTATCGATAGTAACATCGATAGTTTTGCAGCCCTACTGCGAGTAGACGATTTGTGATGCTAGGCAGCACAAAAGCAGCGGAAGTCCCGTTACAGCGACAGCAGCGAAATGCCTCGATGGAGCAGCAGCAGCGAAAGGCCCCGGTACAGAGACACCAGACGAGGCAGATGAAGCCAGGCAGGCCCCGTTTGAAACATATAACGGTGTCTGGGATCACACAGGCCCTGCTTGGAGCAGCGGAACTGGGCCTGCGGAGCACAGCGATGAGCGGCTGCCCAGAAGACGGGACAGTCGGAGATTTACGAGTGCGCGGAGCGGCAGTAATCATTGTGAACGTAAGTGCGAGCGAACAGTAACCGAGAAGGCAGAGTGACGTAAACTTGCGGGAAGTCTAAGCGATTGGCTCGACGGTAATTTGCAAGGAGGTCTACGATAGCGTGTGTGTAGTGCGAAAGTCCTGCGGGGTCGAGGCGATTAGCACGACGAAGGCGGACGTGGCACTAGGAGCTGAGCGAGTACTTCGAATTCGGTTCGGGAGCAAGCGCGAACGGGCGAACGGTCGAGTTAAGAACTGAAGGGGTTACATTGGTTTCGTGGGTTCAAAAAATCATTTTTTTTTTTTTGGCTCATTACTTTCTACAACATCTCAAGAATATTGTCCTAAATTTTCAGGTCGATCCGAATAATAGTTTTGGAGATACAGCCTTTGGAAGGTGTGCGCTTCAAGTCAGGTATAGAAGGGTCAGCGCGCCTCAGGTATAGTGAGCAGCTGCTCGTCTATTGTTTGTCTGTCATTGTTGTATATTACTTTCACTTCCTAAGGAAGTTTTGATTGCTATGAAACCAATATATGATGATCTCAGTAAGGATGAGCTTCTCGAACGGTGTGTTGGTGGTTTCACACAAAATAACAACGAGAGCTTCAACCAGTTGATCTGGAAAATTACTCCAAAAATACTTCCTGCTGGTTCAAAGATTGTTAATATTGCGGCATTGGTCGCTGCTTGTATCTTCAATGAAGGAACATCAGCTTCATTATTGATTATGCACGGTATGGATTTAAAATTAGGCCGAAACTCCCACGAATATGCCCGAATTTCGGATGAAAACCGTGTGTGCGCAGCCGAAAAAAAATCTGGGAGCGAGACTCGCGAAGCCAGAATCCGTCATCGACAGGAGCAAAAGGATGCCCTGGACATTGCAACTGCTGCAGGATCTTTACTTTATGGCCCAGGAATCGACGATTCACTGTAAGTTACACAAAACATTTTTTTCCCCCTTTTATTGTTACTCAAAACTTTAAACGCGTTTTTCTCGGAACCGTGTTTTCAAAGTCGGTTGTCAAATGTTCTCGAAAACTACACAACCGATCTTGATGAAATTTTACACAGGTATTCGAGATACAATTTACTCGTGCTTGGTCGAAGTATTTTTTTTTTTTCAATTACAACTATTTAAAAAAAAACAAAATGTCAAGCAAAGACCGAAATTTTCATTTTTGGAAAAATGCCTGCTAAAATTCCAATTTTTACTTTTTTTTTCTTTCCTTCGTTCAAGCACGATTTTATGGTCTTAACTAAACCACTTATTTTTGTTTTTTCATTTTAGATGACTTTGTCAGGAGTTATGCTGACAACGCGGACGCTCCCTTTTCCGAGGGGTCACCGGAAATGACGTCACAATGGAGGAGTTTTAATTTTTTTAAAAAGAAAAAAGTTTGAATTAATTAAATAATTTTTTACAAAGAAAAAAAATATTGAAAATAGGCCTTTTTTACCCGACGAAACCCATGTAACCCCTGAAGTGTATAAAGCATTGTGAACTTAGCCTAAGGCTTATTACTACTTATTACTATTACACCAACCCAAATATAGACTTAAGTACATTTAAATCGTTGTCTTCTTATTTCTGGCAATTCTTCAATATAAATTTGTTGAAGCGATCCCCTAGCACCCCTGAGGAGTTGGTTTTTGAGGTTATACACCCATGCTTGTTAATGGTACAAGCATTGGTGTATAACCTCAAAAAGGAGGAGTTGGTTAAATATGCGAAGGAATTTGGGTTGGAAGTGAGTGGAACAGTGGAAAACATGAGGAAAGAGTTTGGTGAATGGGCACAAAGTATGGAAAAAGACTTGAAAGTGGGTCTGAGGATTGACGAAATGGCCAGACTTCACGCCAGGAACAGTCCGGTTAAAGATCAGCTACAGCTTCCGGGGCAGGACTTCGAACTGGAAGAGTTGTCCATACCCAGTATGACCGCTGAAGCCAAAAATACGCGGAACAAGGAAGGACAGACGCCGGAACAACCACCAAGGAGTGACTACTCCAAAATAGCCAAGCAGATGAGAGAATGGGGAATAAGTTTCGATGGACAAGGCAAGCTACTTGAGTTTATTGAACAAGTAGAGTGGTCCGCGGACACATACGGAATAAACTTAAATTGATTACCTAGGACAATGTCAGAGTTCTTAAAAGGGATAGCTCTAAAGTGGTATGTGGCAAATAACCAGCAGTGGACCACTTGGGCAGGGTTCCTAGAGAGTTTCCAAGAGTACTTTCTGCCAAGGGACTACTTTACAAAGGTGGAAGACGAAGTATACAGAAGGAAACAGGGATTGTCCGAAAAATTTAAAGTATACATGGTCGAGATGCAGACATTGATGCGACCACTGCGTTATAAACCACCCAGGCAGTTAAGTACGATATTAAATAACAGCTTGCCAGATTTGAGAGCGTTTGTACGACCATGTTTGTGCGACAATCTAACCCAACTAATGAGCAGACGAATTTGAAGAGTTGGAGCGAGACAGGTACAATTTGTGGCAGGAAAGCAGACCGAATAGGTCGCGTTTTATGGCAGTCAGCTCACCTAACACATCCAGGACAGAATCTCAGGCACAAAATGACGGTTATCATAGATGTGCAAGAATAGCACCCCAAGGACATGCGCATGCGGTTGCTCAACCGCGCGGGGAAGGATTCGTAGAAAACCCCTCACAAGCATGCCGGCGGTGCGGGCATGTAGGGCATTTTGCGCGAGAGTGTCATGGGGTGTGGAGAGAGTACTGTTGGCAGTGTGGACGGATAGGAGTGAAAACCTGGGAGTGCTGCAGGCGTCCGGTCTGCGAGGGACGAGCGGGTGTCGTCAGGACCAGCCCCTCAGCACTAATACGAGATTTGAAGGACGAGGAGACGCATTTGTCTGCAACAGTGCTGATCGGAAAGACAGCGTATAAGGCCACAGTCGACACTGGGGCTACCAGTAGTTTTGTGAGCGAGGAAATGTTGCAGAGAATGCGTGGGGAAGGATCGCTAAACCGAGTAAGGAGACAGGCGAGGCTAGCAGATGGCAGGAGCAGCAATGTTTGCGAGCAATTTGAAGCAAGGATAAGTTTCGGGAATAAGGAATTGGCAATGGAATTACTGGTCCTGCCAGGAATCATTGATGGACTGGTGTTGGGATGGGATTTCCTAGTAAAGGCCGGTTTGAAAGTGGAATGTGCGGGGATGACAATTAAGATCCCACCAAGAGGCAGAAGGAATGGTTGGTTGGAGGAAAAAATATCAGTGGCAGTCGTGGAAATCGAGAACAGTCCAAAAGAACCAAGAGCAAGAGATGAGCCTGAGGGTAGAAAGTCTAAAAGAATTAGCAGAATTGGCAAACATGAAGGGTCAATCAAACATTACACAACATAGGATAACTATGAAGGACGACAGGCCGGTAAAGCAACGGTACTTTCCAAAAAATCCGAAAATGCAGGCTGAGATAAACAGCAAAGTGGATGAACTGTTGGAAAAGGGTTGCATTGAGCCGTCGAAAAGTCCTCATAGTGCACCCGTGGAAATGGTTAAGAAGAAGAACGGAAAATGGAGGTTTTGCGTCGATTTTAGGGACGTGATTGCACGATCTGAAAAGGATGTATATCCACTGCCTAGGGTGAATCATATCCTTGAGCAATTGAGAGAAGCGAAATACATAAGTAGCCTCGACTTAAAGGATGGCAACTGGCAAATTTCATTGGAGCCAGAAAGCAGACCCTGTACAGCCTTTACGGTTCCAGGAAGGGGGCTATTCCAGTGGCGATTGATGCCGTTTGGCCTCGCATCAGCTACAGCCACTTTCCAAAGAGCACTTGACCAAGTAATTGGTCCAGAAATGATGCCGCATGCGTTCGCATATTTGGACGACATCATTGTGATTGGGCGGACACTGGAAGACCATATGAAAAATCTGGCTGAGGTATTTCACAGTTGAAGGCAGCAAACCTCATAAAAAATGTCGAGAAGTGCGAGTTTTTCAAAAAGGGGTTAAGTTACTTGGGGCATATGGTGACTGAGGAAGGTATTAAAACGGACCCGGACAAAGTGGCGGCAATAGCGGAGCTCAAACCACCCACAAATGTCAGAGAGTTAAGACAGTATCTGGGGGTAGCCTCATGGTACGGGCGATTTGTACCGGACTTCGCATCTACGGTACAACCATTGAACTCTCTACTTAAAAAAGGGAGCTAAATGGGTGGGGGGGAGGAAAGACGGAATGCTTTCGAGGAAGTCGAGCAAGACTTACGTCTGCACCCGTACTGGCGTGCCCGGACTTTGAGGAAAGAATTCGTGTTACAAACGGATGCGAGCAATTACGGTTTGGGAGCTATATTAACTCAGTCATCAGACGAAGGAGAAAAGCGGATGAAAAAAAAAATGATAAAAACATCACATAAAACACTGAACAAAACATATTTATTAATACACAAAAACACAGGGACACTACAACACACGCGTCGCGGAGCCATGGGGGTGGTCGAGGTGATCACCGGCGCGACACACAATGAAACTCTACCTGGTGGGCGGTAGCCACTCACACCACACCAGGGGAAACAAAAGGCTTGCGAACGCCACCCGGTGGGCGGGAGCCACCAACAAAACACAAAACAAAATAATGCACCGATTTGGAGACAAAAAAATGCACACACAGATGAACACGATCGGAGTGGAGGGCAGCAGCGTCAGCAACATCGGGGCGACAGCTTGGATAAGGGTCAGAGTGGGGAGCATCCAGCCTGCCGCGCTTGCTGAAAGAAAAGATAAAATACAATGAATAGGCGGGCAGGGGAAGGAAAACAGCAGGGGAACTTACCTGGGCGGAAGGGGAACCGGAAAAAGAGTACCTGTGGAAAGAAAGAAGCAGAATTAGGCTATATTTTGCTGAATATAAACACAGAAACTTACCTGTGGAACAGCATGGTGGCACGATCGGTATCGGAATCGATATCGATTTGGGACGTGGAGAAAATAATGTCCGTCAAAATAGCGACGCATAGTTAGCGACGAATTTGGAACGGTGGAACACAAAGGAAATTTTTATTTTCCAATTTTCTCTTGATTGCAATGATTAATCCAAAAACTTTAAGTGCAGAAATGTTAAGAATTGCGTAAACTATTGTTTTATTTGCCTTATGGACTTAAAATTTAAGTGTTGAAAAATTGACTTTCCACTAAATTGAAAATATCTCAACTTCCAGCTCGCGTAGGACTATGCACGATATACCCGCGTATTCGCCATAGTTTTGCCTGTTTTTCAGTAAAAGTTAGATTAAAATCATGTTTAGCGTTTTTGAGATATCTTCAATTTTGTGGGACCACCTACCATGCCGGCCCATACAAATTGCACCCGATTTGCATAAGCTTGCAAATGCTCGCTAATTTCTCGACTTACAGCTCGCGTAGCGCATTGCACGGTATACCTGCGTATTCGCTATGGCTTTGGCTGATTTTTAGTAAAAGTTAGATCAAAATCATGTGGAGCGTTTGGGAGAAAAGTGATGATTCGTAGGAGGTCTAAGTGCGGTAATTCAAAAATTATTCAGAAAGAAATGGAACCAGAAATGGAACCAGCTCAATATCGGAACCAGTTCAAATACCTATCGATATACGGTATTTTTTAGCAAAATTATTTTAATATTTAGAGCTCGCGTAGCCTAATGCACGGTATGACAAATTATACTATAAATTAATCTGCATCTTTCCCCCAACCACTCATTAAAATCATGTGGAGGGTTTTTGAGAAAAATTAAATTTTTCCTACGCGCCAATTTCTAGGTCGCTCTGGCAAGGCTGGCTGCCCATTCGATTTACCGCCAATGGTCTGCCTATTTCATCGCTGGCTTAATTGATTCATCGACAATGGTCTGCCAATTTCGTCGCTGGCTAAATAACTCGATTCCCAGCTCGCGTAGCCCAATGCACGGTATGACAGATTATACTATAAATTAATCTGCATCTTTCCCCCAACCACTCATTAAAATCATGTGGAGGGTTTTTGAGAAAAATTAAATTTTTCCTACGCGCCAATTTCTAGGTCGCTCTGGCAAGGCTGCCCAGTGTGACCACATTTACTGATCCCGTTAAGTTTGGTGCAGCTATGTGTGTGTGTGCGTAAGAGCACACTTATGTTTGTATTTCCCCAGAAAATCTTCATTGGAAAAAAGTCGTCAGAGCGGAAGGAAGCAATATGAGTTTTAACTTCCAAAATATAAGCAATTCTGTAAGTAATAAAATGTAAAAGGTCTTATTTATTTATGGATTGTTCTGTTATTAATGTTTTCTATAATTTTTCTTTAGAAACTGGTGGTAAACCAAAACCTGACGTTCGTCAGTGGCGAACAAACTTCCAGAGGAAGAAACGCTGCATCGATGCGTGGGCGAAACAAGCCCTTTCCTGGAGGGGTCAGCCGTGGTGGTCGAGGTGGAGGCGGTCGTCACCGCCGCGCAGGGCGGCACATAAGCCGCAGGCTGGTAGCAGTAGAGCGGGAACAGCGGCGCATGGAGCAGCCTGAACCGGAGGGCCTCGCACGGAGCAGCGCCGCATGCAGGGGTCCTCAATGGAGCAGCAGCCTCGGGAGTGGAGCGGGACCAGCGCCCTCGTGTGGAGCAGGAGCTGCACCCTCAAATGGAGCAAGTGCAGCAGCCTGGAGTGGAGCAGGACCACCTTCCTCGCGTGGAGCAGGAGCAGCACGCTGAAGTCTTTGATGTTTAACCATCAAAAATAAATATAAAACAATTAATATTTGTCTGTCTGTCTGTCTCGTATGTCTGCCTAAACCGATCATCCCATTGCGAAGAAAACCAGAATAAATAAACACATAAAATTCAGAAAAATGCATGAAATCTTTATTTGAATCGATAGTACGGTCCATATAATTTAATGTTTGAAGATTATTTCATGCAAATGTTGACCGTGACTGCGCCTCAAATGGTCCATCCGCTTAGTCCAATTTTGGGATATTCTCTTCCAACATTTTGGCCGGTATCTCACGAATAAATGCTTCAATGTTGTCTTCCAATGCGTCAATTGAAGCGGGCTTGTCTGTATAGACAAGAGCTTTAACATAGCCCCAAAAAAAATAGTCTAAAGGCGTTAAATCGCACGATCTAGGCGGACAATTGACCAGTCCCGAAAGTGAAATAAAATGTTCACCGAACTCGCCTCTCAATAAGTCCATTGTTGCGCGTGCTGTTTGGCATGTGGCACCGTCTTGTTGAAGACATTTTGGGCAAAAATAAGTTGGATATCACCTAGCGCTCACCATTCACAGTTACGTTACGATTCGCATCATCTTTGAAGAAGTACGGTCCAATGATGCCACCAGCCAATAAAGCGCACGAAACTGTGACTTTTTCTGGATACATTGGTACCTCTTGCAATGCTTCTGGCTGATATTCACTCGAAAATCGATAATTCTGCTTATTTACGTACCCATTGAGCCAAAAATGAGCTTCGTCGCTGAACACAATTTTTCGGTAAAAAAGTGGATCTTCGGCCAACTTTCCAAAAGCCCATTCACCAAAAATTCTACGTTGCGGTAGGTCGTTCGGCTTCAATTGTTGCACCAGCTATATTTTAAAAGGCTTCACACCTAAAACCTTCCGCAAAATTTTCCACGTTGTTGAGTATCAGAGGACCAATTGCTGCGAACGGCGACGAATCGATAATTGATGGTCATCATTAACACTGGCCGATACAGCTGCGATATTTTCTTCAGTTCGCACTCTACGTAAGCGTGTTGGTGGTTTAATGTCCAACAATGTAAATTTGGTGCGAAATTTAGTCACAATAGCCCGAATAGCCGCTTCAGTTGGTCGATTAAACTGACCATAAAATGGAAGAAGCGCGCGATAAACTTTCTTAACAGAGCACGCATTTTGATAATAAAATTCAATCATTTGCAAGCGTTGTTCGTTTGTAAGACGATTCATGGTTAAATTATAGACCAAACTGAAGATGTTTGACAGTGAAACAAAACACGAAACGTGCGTGAGCTGTTTAAACCAGTGTTGCCAAAAAGATAATAGCTAAAAAATCACCTTTTATTTTCGTTGATTGATTTAGTAAAAGATATTCTGTTTTATACAGGTCTGAAAGAACTCCATGTGCTGTTGATCCTTCTATTGCCTTCCCATATTCTCCATATGGGCGTCATAATCATGACGAAATTCAGCCAAAGTCATGCGGTCGACTAATTTTAGTTCTTTGGGTATATTTCTTGGAGGTGTGGGCACAGGACGATATCGCGGTCTGACGTGGTCGTCATGTTTTGGAACTTCCTGTGAAGTTTTTACTTCAAACAATTATACTTTCGTTGATTGACTTTGTAAAATGTATTCTGTTTTATACTGGTCTGAAAGAACTCCATGTGCTGCTGATCCTTCTGTTGATTTCTTATGCTCTCCATTTGGGCGTCATAATCATGACGAAATTAAGTCGAAGTCAGTCTATTTCGTTCTCATATTAATTAAAATTAGAAATCAATTATATTTCTTTGTCATGTGGGTCATGTCTTAATGGTATGGTATATTAAGAAATGCATTTCTTGTCTTACAAATTTTGGGTCCGGTCGTGACCGGTTACCACCGGTCAACATTAACACCCCTGCCTCAGCCCGGGAGTGTTGTTTTAGTGTTCTAAAAATTTCAAAGCTGAAAGTTGTATCCGAGCATTCGCAAAAGCGTTGAAATATAAGTATATTGGCTGACAAAACCACAATATTATTATTAATGGATATCCAAAGCATAAAACCAAGTAAATCCGAAAATGGCAGATGGTCCAGTTGGCTTGCCTAGCGCCATTTGACACCAGAACCAAAACGTGACGATCATGTCAGACCCCGATATTCGTCCTGTGCCCACACCTTTAAGAAATATACCCAAAGAACTGGAATTAGTCGACCGCATGACTTCGGATGAATTTCGTCATGATTATGACGCCCATATAGAGAACATGAGAAAACAACAGAAGGATCAGCAGCACATGGAGTTCTTCCAGACGTGCATAAATCAGAATACCTTTTACACAGTCAATCAACGAAAATATAATTATTTGAAGTAAAAACTTCACAGAAACTACCAAAACGTGACGATCATGTCAGACCCCGATATCGCCCTGTGCCTACACCTCCAAAAAATATACCTAAAGAACTGGAATTAGTCGACCGCATGACTTCGGCTGAATTTAGTCATGATTATGTTGCCCATATTGAAAACATACGGAAACAACAGCAGGATCAGCAGCACATGGAGTTCTTCCAGACGAGCATAAAATAGAATGATCAGAATATTGAATTTGGAAAGAAAATTATCCTAAAATAGTTTAGAATATTTAACAAACTCCGAATGTACAATGTAATTTTAAAGAAAAAAATCAACGAACGAAAAACACTTGCAGTTCTGTTGCGCTCAGAGCAAAGACCTTTTTTTCTTTTCAGTTTCTCTCATGTCTTTCAGTGACACTTTTGCAGAGAGCAAACTTCCAAACTGTCTTTTGCCTATGTATGCTTGGCTGTGTGTTGCGCCCTTGTGTAGCTTTGACAACAATCTTTGAATAACTAACGTCGTATAGCTGTGTGAATTGAATGCGTTTGGATCAATTTTAACTTATCAAACTAAATAAAGAAAATATTCATTTTTGATTTAGTTTAGCGCAAAAAAAAAAAAAACAACATATTTATTTAGTAATGCGGGTAGATAAGGCCATTGCCTGCCACACGAACAAAACAACAACATTGAAAACACTTTTCGCAGACATTGTGTTCTGCTCATTTGCAGACAGTTATTTGGTGAGCGCTCGCTCAAAAGTGTTTCTCTCAAGGGGTCGCTAACAGACCTATTCGTTTGTTTTGCTCAACCGAAAACACGTAACAGAAAACACTTGAGGTGCGAGAAAAAGTATTTCGCTCAGTGAGAGACAGCTTGTGCTGCGTTTGTTTCCGTTTTTTCACTGAGCCTGGTCGCATTGAAAAAAGTGTTAATAATTTTTGGGAGCCATGTTTAAAACACAATGTTTTTTGGTTTTTTGCTCAACTGGACCATCTACCACTTTAGGATTTACTTGGTTTTCTGCTTTGGATATTAATAATAATATTGTGGTTTTGACAGCTTATATATCCACGCTTTAAAAACTTTTGCGAATGTTCGGATACAACTTTTAGCTTTGCAATATTCTAAGACACAAAAAAAAAACACTCAAGGGCTGAGATAGGGGTGTTAATGTTGGCTGACGGTAATATTACGGACACGAAATCTGTAAGACAAGAAATGCATTTCTTAATGTACCATACGTATACATGGATTAAGACATGACCCTTTTACACAGAAAAATAACATAGAAATATAATTGATTTCTTATTTTAATTAATATGAGAACGAAATAGACTGACTTCGACTGAGTTTCGACACGATTATGACGCCCATGTTGAAAACATAAGGAAACAACAGCACATGGAATTCTTCCAGATCAGAATAATGAATTCGAAAAGAAAATTATCATAAAAACAAACTCCGCATGCACAATGCAATTCCAAAGAAAAAAAATCAAAACGAAAAAAAGATAAATGCGAGGGAACATCCTCGCCCGAGAGCAAGTCGAAAACGACTGGACTGAATCAACCGCCGCAGCTTGCTTAAGTACTCCTCAACGTGAACAAAACGCGTTTTTGGTATTTTTTTCGGTCACACTAATACTAATCGACGGCCATTTGCTTAACTTTTCGCGCTATCTCTTCTTCTTGCCAGTCAGCCAAAAATCTTACATATTACTAAACAATTTCCATTGCAGTTGCAGACTTGCCTTAATACACAGAACATGCGCGACATGTTTAATACACAGACTTTAAGCACTAAACATGTCCGAATAAATACCAAAAATAATCGGTGCGACGGTCACCCTGGCGGCAACGTATCGATAGCAGTATCGGTGTTATCGTTCACGGGCTAGTGTGACCAGAGGGGGATAAGGAGAAAATGTGGCGCGCAAATTTAATTGGGGCGCGAGAATTTAAACAAGGGCGCGGAAATTTAAATTTGGGAGAAAGGAAGTAAATGGGCTCGCAAGTTTAAAAGTGACGCGGAAAGGCAAATGGAGCGGGAAATTTGAAAACCGTGAATGGGCGGTTATGGCATAAAGCAAGGTACACACGATGCAAACAATTTGCAGCAAGTTGAAAATAATTTGCAGCAAAAGTTGTTACGCCCATAACTTTGTCATATAAAAATGATTTTTATTTCCGTTTTGAAGTTTGTCTTTAAGATACCTTTCTTCAGTTCATTTCTTTCTTGAGTATTTGCTACTAAACCTTTTTGATTGGTTTTTTTCCTTTTTGTCTTTGGTGACGTTTTTGAACACTTTTTTAACCATTTTTTTTTGTTTGAACACATGTTAACTTCTTTTTCATCGTCATATTTTTTAAAGTTTTTCGATAACGAAATTTTCGCTTTTGGTCTTTTGAGTTTTTTAAATTTTGATAATTTTTTAGAATATGTATTATAGCTTCTCTTTTTTTTTGTTAGTCCTCTGCTTATTAATAAATAGATTCGTGGTACATTTTACATTGAACATAGCTTCTTGCTTCGATCAGTTACTTTCAATTTGACGCCTCCCCAATTTTGAAAAACCTCGCTTTTATGAAAGGGTTCTCTTTTGACTATTTAGTAATCGGGATTCTTTATCGTCCACAAGGATTGTAGATCGTGATCAGATTAGCAAAGAAACTTCTCTGCTGTGATTTTTCTATCTCTATTTACCTGGTACACTTTTGTGGGTATTTTTATCGGCTTCCCATTTCTACTTTTTTATTAGGCTTTTTAGGTTTTTTTCCTAAAAGTTAAATACTCAACCAAATTTACTCGTTTTAAAAACTATAAACCAATTAAATTTTTGAAACTATAATTTAATAGTTTTATAAATTTGACTATTCATTTTCATTTAAGTACGTGAAGTCGCAAAAACTAAAAATTCTTTTGTTTTTCATTAGCTCCCCTTTTTTTCATTGAATTAGTACACCGTTGAAGTGTTATTTCTCTTTCCAAAGACGCAGGTTTAAGAAATATGATTTTTTAACTATATCAACCTCGAAAAACGACTTTTAACCGTTATTTTTGTTGTGCACGAAAAATTTTGCCAATGCTACTATATCTACAACCTACACTGTCGCATCCCAGTTTCCGTTTTTTGTTTTCCTTGCAATATATTGCGTTAATGTCTACACGTGTTTTCATTTTTTGTTTGCAGTGCTTGCAAGTGACACTCATTTGCAAGTTCTGTTGTTTTGTGAGAGTCAAGGAATAACGTCGTGTTTATATTATGTCGGCACAAAAATCGAGAGTTGCTGCTATTGCTATATTAGCAACTTTAATTAAACGTAAAAAAGTGAGAAGATTAGAGTCTGCTAAGAAAAGAAAGTGTTGGGTGAAAGAGTGGATTTCCAAAAGATATGAAAAAGGAGTGCATCAGAACCTTTTAAAAGAGCTACAAAATGGCGATGAAACAAACTATTACAATTTTTTCGCATGTCAGTCAGTGATTTTAATTTTTTATTAGAAAAAGTAAAAAAAATACATAACTAAACAAGACACTGTAATGCGTCCTGCGTTTCCACCAAATGAGCGATTAGCCCTGACATTGCGTTTTTTAGCCACGGGTATGTATTAAATATAATTAACATTTTTATGAACTTTTAATTAATATGTTTATTGATGTAATTAAATTTTTCACAGGTGATTCATATCATTCTCTGATGTTTCTTTTTTCGCATTCCTGTGAGTACGGTTGCAAGCATTGTGCCGGAGTGTTGTCGAGCTGTATATGAATGCCTGAAAAGGGAATATCTTAAAGTAAGTATGTAAATTATATATGCATTTACTTTTTTACTATCTGAAAAGTCAAAAACTGGAGAATTGGTTGACGAGTACACGATATTAGGTGTGGAACAAGTAAAAGTGCCCGCGCTATCAATTTCCGATACTTCCAAAATAGCTCTTTGAATTTTTCTGCGAAGCAGAAGTGTATTTTGGTGTGATTTCAACAATCTGAGCTCAGATGCAACGAAATCACCGAACACCTGATGGTCATCCGCTGGCTTATCGAGTAAAGCGCTTGCCTTTTTAATAAGCAGATCTTCGTCCTTAAATTCTATCTCGTCACGTTTTCTCTTTTTTCCTTTGGATGTACTTGGTACGTCATCTGTTGTTATTGACGAACTAGCTGAACATGGTGCCTCTCCCAAGAATATTGTGTTAACGGCGCTTTCACTTAGATCCTAAATATATGTGAAAAAGTATGAAATGAAAATGTAAACAAAATATTAATAATTTATTTGAATTTTCTTAGGTTCCCAATTCTACAAGCGAGTGGCTTAAAATTTCATCCGATTTTGAAAGTATTTGGAACTTTCCTCATTGTATCGCTGCATTAGACGGAAAACACGTAGTTATGAAAGCTCCGTCTAAAAGTGGTAGTACCTACTTCAACTATAAGGGCACGCATAGCGTTGTGCTAATGGTGTTAGCAGATGCAAACTATAAAATAATTTTCTTCGATGTAGGAGGCAAAGGAAGAATTTCTGATGGAGGAATTTTTAACGCTAGACTACATGCGTTACAAAATGAACAACTTAATATTCCTGAGGAGCAGCCACTTCCAGGTCGAGATCTAAAGGTGCCCTATGTACTTGTAGCTGATGATGCATTCGCATTGAAAAGATACATAATGAAACCATATCCATTCAGAAATCAACCAGCTCCAAATCGTGTTTTTAACTACCGTCTTTCGAGAGCAAGAAGAGTGGTAGAAAATGTTTTTGGCATAATGGCAAATAGATTTCGGGTTTTAAGAAAGCCATTGGAACTTGGGCCAGAAAAGACAATAGATGTTGTCTCTGCAATTTGCGCATTACATAACTGGTTGATGGCCAAGAAAGAGTCAAAACAAAAATATGCTCCGAATGGAACATTCGACAAAGAAGTTGATGGAGAAGTGGTACCAGGTACTTGGCGTAACGATCTGACGTTAGAAGGAAACTGCATACCAATTCAAAGAAGTACGCAAAACTCTACTGAAGCAAAAGATATACGTGAAGAATTAAAAATTTTTTTGTTTCGCCTGATGGTGAAGTGTCATGGCAATATAAACATATATAAAATAAGTAATTACTACGATATGTTCAATAAATTGTACTACTTACCAAATTTTGAATTTTATAATTATTTCCGTCGTCATTTTTAATAAATTTAAGCGCATCGAAGAACTCCCATTTGCTGGTATAGTTGTCCGATGTACCCTGGCCATCCTTTTTTTGCTTCACTCTGCGCACCTCTTGCAAAAATTGAGTGCGCAAATGATGAATTTTTGTTTTTATTTCCTGATCACTTTTGTCTAATTTTTCAGCAATTTCGCGATAAGCATTTTGCTTTTTATGCTTATTTTTATAGTCTGTTGACGAGACATCCCATAAAACAGAATAATTCTCGTACAATTCAATTAATTTTATCGTTTTCTCGCGATCCCACATGTTGCTTTGCTTGCTGCAATATTGCGACTGAAAGCAAACAGCACATGCAAACAAGCAAGCAACTGACGCAACCAAGATAACGGTAAAATAATGTATACAGACGCCAAGCAAAAAATATTGCTGCAAACAAATTTTGCAAGTTCTTTGTTTGCAGCAAAATGGTTGCACTCGTGTTTATACGTGCAAATTTGATTGCAGCAATCAACTTGCAGCAAATTGTTTGCATCGTGTGTACCTAGCTTAAGGGGAGGAGTTAATGTTTTTGTGTGAAACAACAATAGCCGAAGGAAGGGGGAGTGTGAGGAGTAACTCCTTACAAGCCGGTGATTACAGGGTAGCACGGCGAATTGGGGAAAGCTCTCTCTCTTAGGGAAAAGAGCGAGAGAGCGATCTGTGGAGAGTTGGAGAGCAAGGGCCGTGGCCTGAGAGGCAAAGGCCTTGCTTTAACGGAACAGTAGCTGGAGGTCGGCGGCGAGCGAGGATTGACTGAGAGGCGCAAAGCTAACGGGATCGAATGTTCGAGACGGCTGCGAGTGGACGATTTGTGTTGCTAGGCAGCACGAAAGCAGCGGAATTCCCGGTACAGCGACAGCAGCGAAATGCCTCGATGGAGCAGCAGCAGCGAAAGGCCCCGGTACAGAGACAGCAGCCGAGGCAGATGAAGCCAGGCAGGCCCCGTTTGAAACATATAACGGTGTCTGGGATCACTCAGGCCCTGCTTGGAGCAGCGGAACGGGGCCTGCGGAGCAGCTATAAGAGGAGCGGCTGCCCAGAAGACGGGACAGTCGGAGATTTACGAGTGCGCGGAGCGGCAGTAATCATTGTGAACCTAAGTGCGAGCGAACGGTAACCGAGAAGGCAGAGTGACGTAAACTTGCGGGAAGTCGAAGCGATTGGCTCGACGGTAATTTGCAAGGAGGTCTACGATAGCCAGTGTGTAGTGCGAAAGTCCTGCGGGGTCGAGGCGATTAGCACGACGAAGGCGGACGTGGCACTAGGAACTGAGCGAGTACTTCGAATTCGGTTCGGGAGCAAGCGCGAACGGGCGAACGGTCGAGTTAAGACCTGAAGTGTATAAAGCATTGTGAACTTAGCCTAAGGCTTATTACTATTACACCAACCCAAATATTGACTTAAGTACATTTAAATCGTTGTCTTCTTATTTCTGGCAATTCTTCAATATACATTTGTTGAAGCGATCCCCTAGCACCCCTGAGCTACGCCCAGCTGCAAAGGTTCGTTACAAGTGAATATCAATATTGTTAAATTTTCTTATATTTCCTAATTATGCATAAATAAGCAAAAGCGATCGAGATTCTCAACTTTTATGATCTTTGACCCTGCACATATATAGATACTTATAAGCAGGGATCGTAACGATTATAATTTTTATGAAAAAATTAAGAAATAATGCAAAGGGTATTATAAAATTGTGCGGATGTTTGTAACGCATTGAAGGAAGCATCTCCGACCACATAAAGTATATATATTCTTGATCAGCATGGCGAGCTGAGTTGATTTAGCCTTGTCCGTCTGTCCGTCCGTCCGTCTGTCTGTTTCTATGCTATCTCCTCCGTCAGTGTTAAGGCTATCCTCACCAAACTTTGCACGAAGTCTTCTGGTACATATTGGCTGCACATTTGTCGGAACCGGCCATAGGAACGATCAGTTGAAAATCTAGTCTTAGTGATAAAAACTTTTTTGTTTTTAATGGAAACGCCTCCAAAGTACGTATTTCTTAGTTTACTATCCCTTCCCATGATTTCACTAAGTTTGGTCGAAATCGGATGACTATAGCATATAGCTGCCATAGGAACGATCCGCCGAAAAACTAGTTCTAGTGGAAAAAACTTTTTTGTTTTTAATAAAAACGTCCTTATCATTGGCCTACACTTGTTTTATACACTTTTACCCAATTCTACAAAGTTTGGTCAAAATCGGAAGACTATAGCATAAAGCTCCCATAGGAACGATCGGTCGGAAAACTAGTTTTAGTGGGAAAAACTTTTTTGTTTTTATAGAAAACCTCCTTATCATTGGCCTACACTTGTTTTATACACTTTTACCCAATTCTTCAAAGTTTGGTCGAAATCGGGTGACTATACCATATAGCTCCCATAAGAACGATCGGTCGAAAAAAAAGTTCTAGTAAGAAATACTTCTTTGTTTTTAATGAAAACGTCTTTTTTATTGGCGTACACTTATTGTATATACTTTGGACACATTTCTACAAAGTTTTATCAAAATCGGATGACTATAGCATTTAGCTGCCATAGGAAAGATCGGTCGAAAAACTAGTTCTAGTGAGAAAAACTTTTTTGTTTTTAATGAAAACGTCCTTATCATTGGCATACACCTATTTTATATACTGTAACACATTTCTACAAAGTTTTATCAAAATCGGATAACTATAGCATGAATGATCGGTCGAAAAAGAAGTTCTAGTGAGAAAAACTTTTTGTTTTAATTGGGATCGCCTCCAAATTTCGTAAATAACAGTGTATTATGCTTTTCCATAATTTCACCAAGCTTAATCGAAATCAAACATCTATATAGTATAGATCCCATAAAAAGTAATGTCCAAAAAGTAGTCTTAGAAAATCTTTTTTTGTTTTCAATGGAAGCTGCAAGGGTATACAAAACTTCGGCTGAGCCGAAGTTAACTTTCCCCTATTTTTAATAATTAAAAATGATTTTTAAAATAAAAATTAAAAAAAAATTATAGTAGTTCAATTTTTTTATATAAAAATGAAACCACAACTTTTGTTTTCAATTTTTATTTTAGAAATTGAAAATAAGAATTACTGTTAAATTAAAAAAAAAAAAAATTTTAAATAAAAATTGAAGTTGAATATCTATTGAACCGAAGGCCTTTATATATGATCTACGCATTAATACCTTTCAGTTGATAAATAATATGTATGTACAAATGCATGCCTTGTTGGTTTTTTTCATCCCATAGAAATCGACCCCCCCTAATGTATGTGAATATGATTGCCTGCTTAGACATTTGCCCAGACTGCCTTATCAGCGGCTCATGTGTAAGCGCAAAAGTGTAAATGAGATAGAGAGAACGATCGATGTCAATATCAAATGTCTTTTCATATTAAGTTTTCTACTTATTTAATTTCAGGAACATAATTTTTTTTACAGACTCTGCAGATAGGTTGCATCTTAAATCGGTCATTACCAACTTAAGAGCAGAAAATGCCCTTTCCACTGATACTTGTGTAGCAGGCACAGAATGTGAATTTTTTGTTTTCCCAATACCTCATAATGTCCACATTTATGTCTATTGGCTTTGGAGAGTATCCATAAATTTCGGCAGTTGCGCTGTCCGACCTCGTCTGCTGCTGGTTTTATGAACTCTACCGATACTGCAAAGCTCGAGCCCTGTTGCTCATTTGGTTTGCCTTGTTTCTATTTTCCTATTGCAGGCAACTTCGTAATTTTTTATCTGTTCTTGCAATTTTCATATGTGATCTTTCTTGCACGCAAATAAAGCTCGATATGAGAACCGTTATATATTCTCAGCTAATCTGATGACGCGCAGTGTATGTATGTACATTTGCATTTGTACATACATATTATATATCAACTGAAAGTTATTAATGCGTAGATCATACATATTGGCCGATATATGATTATGCTCATTCGGTTCAAAAGAAATTCAACTTCAATATTTGTTTTAAATTTTTATTATAAAAATTGAACAGTAATTCTTATTTTCAATTTTTAAAATAAAAATTGAAAATAAAAGTTAAGGTTAAATTTTTATTTCAAAATTGAATTAAAAAATTTATTTTTAAATTTTTTTTAAGATAAAAAAATCAAAGTGAATGTTATTGTTAAAAATACAAGTTTATCCTGTTTTCGAATTTACCATAAAACAAATAACATATGTGTATGTTTCCCACCCTTCTGGGAGCGTTTTTTGGGCTTCAATTTTTTTAAGCTCATAACTATTATTTGCAGTCCCTGCTTATAAGTTTATCTTTTTGTTAACAACATTTAGCAACAACTATCCAGCCTCTTCGTGTACCTTGGGCCCAACGTTCGCTTCGATGGAATAATTTCTGGTATAAGTAAACCACATATTGTGTAACCCAGAGTGAGTTATAAAATTCCTTTTATATATATAACTTTGCAGACCCTTGAACCTTAATTAGGTCACCTTAAAGTTGAGTTTCGATTTGTTTTGAACAGTGAATGTCACAGAATGATAATATCTTAATTTTGATAAATTTATTAACTTGTAGTTAAATAATTTTTTTTTTTGCAATTATTTTCACATTCCCCCTTTTGTTTAACGCGGTAAGGAAAAGAAACATGCTTTCAAGATATGATCTTGTTAATAAATGAAGTTTGTTATGTTATCTAATATGAATATTTAGTGTTCTAATTTGGTCTGTCAAGTACCCATGTTAGCTGCTTACAAAGGTAATTGAAGGTATAAAGAACTTTGTTATAGGGACAAGCATCAACATTTTCTTTGCTTGTCATGGTTGGGAAGGGTAGAGACGAGAGACTACCAACACCTTAGTTCCCTCACTAAACTAAATCTGACGAAGTTAAGTTTGATGTCCGGTCGGAACAGATATTTCCAAATACAGTAGATCCTTTGTGTTTGCTCCTTGATTTTAATTGATTTTGTCTTTTCGTTTTCTGAAAGCGCACTTATTTTAATGTGTCAATGGTGTCGTGCTAATGGGTGAGGAAGAACCCCGACCAATCCGGCGAGCTATAGACAGAGCAATAGCAAGAAGTGCGCACTCCCGATCCCAATGCACAACAGTAGGCAAAGTTAGCCTTAATAATTCTCCCTAGAAATTTTAAGCTGAAAACTTGTTCCAGCTTAATGCCATCTAGACTGATGTGGCTACCCTGGTAGTCAGCATAAGCCGATAAAAACCGTAAGAAGAAAAAATAAGAGCCCGACGTTGCATTACAAAGTTAGCCTTAATAATTCTCCCTAGAAATTTTAAGCTGAAAACTTGTTCCAGCTTAATGCCATCTAGACTGATGTTAAGATTTTTTCCTGCTGGCTGTCATGGCCATTACTGCTTTTTTGGCAGGGTAAACGTTTAGATTGATATCTTTGCAGAGGAGTTGAAAGTTTGTTAATTTTATCTTGAAGAATACTTGCAGCAGTGTTTTGATTCCTATGACTAACTAGCAGAACGAAATCGTCTGCAAACTGGCAAACGGCTGTGTTCGAACCACTGATTTGGTGTAGACTTTTGACATAGAGGTTGAAGAGTAATGGGGATAGGCAGCTACCTTGCGGCAGTCCACCATTGACTTCTTCTGCAGAGTTGCCCAACCTTAGGATGCGTTTCGAGAAGAAGTTGATTATCCAGTTAGCATATATTGAAGGAACGGAATCGATGAGTAAGAAGGTCTTTAGGAACTGAAGTGATACGCAGTTGTAGGCATCCATGATGTCAAGAAAAACAAGCATCACAGAATTTCCGACTTGCTTTTGAAGGTGGATGTTGTTGAAGCAGACTTATTTTTCCTATACGTATAACCAAGCCATTCATGGTTTTGGCCAAAACTGAAATGAGGCACTTGGCGAGGTTTTCTTCAAAAATTTCTAGGAGCTGTTTTTTCGAGTCATCATTTAGCGCGCTTAGTATCTCATATGTGATCCGATCAAGACTTCCAGCAGAGCCTCTTTTGGCCACAAGGACTTTTTGAAGTTCCTGCAGCGAAAAGGCTTCATGCTGGCTGTGAATTGTGACTCGCACGTAGGAAAAGGGACTTGATACTTGGCTCTTCAAAATGCTTAGATACATTTGTTGTTCTGTTTCTTTCAGACTAGAATTTTCTGTGGGGGTTTTTCCTCTAAGGCTCGCTAAGAAGCGCCAAGCCTTTCCAGAGCATGGGTGCAACTTAACCTCCTTCTGATTTGATTGAAAACTCTCCTTTTTGGCCTTTCTTACCACCTTTTTCAATTCTTCCTTGAGTTTGTTTGCTTTTTCACATTTGGAAATAGTGGAAACCCTGATAGCTTCTTTTGAGCAGCTATATATAGCCTACAATGTTTGCCAAGTTCATCATTCCACCATTTTTTCGGTGTCTGACCTACACCTAACGTGTGAGTGGCAGATTTTATTTTCCCTTTGAATTTCTCAGTGAGATCTTTTATATAGTTAAAACCACTTATGGCATTAATGCTTCGAGTTAACTTGTGTTTAGAGGAGAAGATTTGACTTTTTACTTTTGCTGTCATCTCAAAAGTGATGGGGTAGTGATGGCTTCCTTCCAACCAGGTGAGATTGACCTCCCACTGAAAATCTAATAGCCAATTTCAGAAAGCCAAGTCCAGCACTGAATTTGAACTTCCATCAGCAAAGGCTTTAAAGGTAGGTTTCCCATTGTTAAGGCATCTAAACCCGACTCTGAGCATTTCTTGTTCAAGAAATCTGCCCTTCGAGTTTGTTGCTTGACCTCCATAGTTAGTATTCTTCGCATTTCGATCTCCTGCTATTATAACATTGGGAAAGTGTTAAATTCTTGCCAGTAGCATGGCAATTTCGCTTTTTAAAATCTCATTTGTCAAGGACGACGGAAAGTAGACTGAAACAAGGGTAAGATTTGTAGACAAATTTGTTGTCTGGGCTATAACCACGTTGCAGATAGAAAGATATTGTAATTTTTGATACTTAATTGGTTTTTTGAAAGCCTTAGCTTCTCTAAAAGATTGAAGTTTAGAATTTTCCTATGAGACATGTTGCATCATGGGAAAAAACTTCAGATAAAAATGCTATGTTTTAGCTTTCTTGATTGAGCAAAAATTCTATATTATTTTCATTAGTTTTCAGCGATTGAATATTATTTGGAGACACTTGATTTTCATTTCGTTTTGATTTAAAAGGGTTTTCGAAATTTTGTTCAGTTAATCTTCTTTTCCAAATCTGCTCAAACTTATCTTGTAAAATGTAGATAACTTGTTGTACCTCACTATCCTCACCTAAGAATAGAGAGATGTTTGAGCCTGAAAGTAGGCGGCAGGCAGCCGTTTCAAGAATCTCACCAGAGCCTAGCTTTACCTCTCTCTGGGACTCTAGACTTAAGCTAGGCTAAGATTTTGTACCCCACATAGTTTTTAGTGCTCTCTATACCTCCAAGCATACAAGAAGTTTAATTGTGCCATACCGTGAAAATATATAAGTTACTGAAGTTGAACAAAAGTGTTATTCACTGGACAACCACCCGATCCCGCCACACACCAACCCCACAAACTCAATTTCTTACGCAATTCAGAAGGAAGTCAACCCCCACCACAGTCATTTTTTGGTCCACTCGAACCGGATTATTTGTCCAACCACAACCACAAGCATTGGTGGATTTCCCGAAGAAAAATTAAGTACCCTTTTTTCTATGTCCAAGCCGCATAAGGTGGCAAAAAACAACTTATATATATATATATACATCCTATTTCCAAACCTCGAATATATATTAAGTTTCCTCCATTCTCCTCCAATTACTCCTACTCTTTCCTACTGGAAAATTATTTGGACCTCTTTTTTGTGCAACCGCCATATTATCGGTGGCTTCTCCTTTCTCCGTTTGTCCATGTCTATGTACAGAGAAATGTACGTACATCAAAAAGTGCACAACTAAAAGCATAAAGTAAACTCCAAGTGCATGCAACATCTGTGTGAATATTGTGTTCAGCTCGCCGGCAATTAATTGCATTAATTACATACACACACATACACACATGCATGGACATATAAACGTTTTCCACTTGCACGTACATATACCGAATTTCCATGCACAAAGGGCTGTCCATAGCCACAACGAACAAACATATCCAAATTAAATTTAATCTATATACACATACACATCCATACATTCCACAACTGCAGCTGCATATAAATAATAAATAATACTTTTTAAACCTACACATACATACATATCAATTGTTTACATTGTATTTCGATCAATTTATCGATCTCCATACACCGGCATGGGCCCCCTGCACGACGACGGTTAACTTGAATCAATTAAGTTCTGCGTCGAATACATAATGGCGTAAAATTTCATTTATTTTTTCGAACAAATAAAAAGAATACCGAAATATAAAAGATCATTACATCCAAATTATAATTCCGATACAATAAAATAGAAAACGAATATTTAACGAAACAAATACTGATAAAAATTATTTTTGCCGATTTTTTTATATACTACAATATTTATACATATATATTTCCTTAATCATATACAAGTCACACAAAATATTGGTGTTCCATTTCCGCCGTTCCACTAAAATAAAAATATTTTGACTATTTTAAAAAAGGAAAAACTATTAAGTTCTTAAATAAAATAAAATTCATTTTATTTGTCTTCAAGTTTCGTTTTTTCTGGTCAATTCCATTTTTCCCTAATTTATTCGCGTGTCTATTTCCATTTGCCTAGCACACGATATTTTTTTCGACTGTATTGAGTCCATATTATGCCAAGTGGTATTGAAAAAGACAGCAAGAAGAGACTTTCAGTACCACCCATTTCGCACCGAAGATCAGGATCGCTTCCGGATCCGATAGTAAAAAATCCAGTCAAGGGTGACAAAGCTAAAGATTTAGGAAAGAGTCCCAGTATACCGACCAGTAGCAAGCGCGTCACTCGTTCCGAAGAGCAAGCGTTTTCCAATAAGTGTACAATGGCATTGAACGATTTTATAGCAGTAGCTGACAAGCTCACTCAATTTGAGGCCAGAACCAATAAGCGTCCAGTTCTGGCGTTTCGCTGTTCGCTTTGCAGATCCGAAGGGATGAAATCCGCACCCTATGGGACAGTGTTAAGCAGGAGTACGAGTGTTCAAAAGTTCTTAACCAGGATCCGAAAAATTCTGAGAGTCCGACCATGCAGGCCAAGTATGAGTACTGCTACGCTGTGTACGAGCGGGGGGGGCAGCTTATTTTAGTGAGCAAATAGAGAATGCTACCGCGCAAAATAGACCTCCACCGGCTAGCTATGTACCTAGAGGGTGCAGTCTTCCGCCATGCGACACCGAAATATTTAGTGGTGACTACTTACGTTGGCCCACATTCCGAGACCTTTTTACGGCGGTTTATATAAATAATCCCAGGCTAACTCCAGTTGAAAAGCTTTTTTCACTTAAATGCCAAAACGAGTGGAGAGGCAAAGGCCATAGTTTCCAAGTCTCCGCTGACAAATGATGGTTCGAGTCAGCTTGGAAGGTCTGACTGACAGATTTGAAAATAAAAGGCTGTTAGTTAACAGCCAACTAAAAGATCCTATTCAATCTGCAGTCAATATTCCAGAATCTGGAGCCGCTCTAAAAGACCTTCAAAGCACCATCCAAGGGTGTTAACGGCTCTAGAGTTATCCAACATAAACACAGAAAATTGGGATTGCCTTCTCGTTTTTATGTGTTCTTCCAAGCTCCCTAAGCTAACACTTTCCATGGAGCAATCGCTTCAAAGGTAGACAGATATTCCGACATGGCTTGAGATGAACTCCTTTCTTCTTGAACGATACCGAACACTAGAGGCAATTGAAGACGTAAGACCGAGTACTAGCACGCAGTTCCAAAATAAGTCTGTTCGTAAAGATCCCCCAAACAACAAGGTCAACTCTTTCGGAAACAAAGATCAGTATGAAGCCACATACATGTAACCTTTGTTCGAAGAGAATCATCCGGTACGGCTCTGCTCACGATTTCTCCAAATGTCCATTAATGAGAGAGTAACGTAATCGAAACAAAGTTATGTCTTAATTGTTTTGCAAGAGGCCACCAGCTTTAAGAATGTACTAGTGCACATAATTGTTTCACGTGCAAGGGCCGTCATAATACGCTTTTGCATCGAGGCGGCCCCAAGGTGTGTCCTCTTCCGCAGCTCCTTCTCCACAAATACAGTCCACTTCTTCAAGTCAGACGACAAGTCTTCAAAATTATTTTGCCGCAAACACACAAGGTGTACTGCTTGGTACGGCACTTATAAATATCTGCCATTCGGGCACAAATTACAGAGCACGCGCTCTTATTGACTCGGGTTCAGAAGGAACCTTTATAACCGAGCGACTCTCCAATATGATTCAATTGCCTTTTCCAAACAATCCAGGCCCAAGTGTCAGGCCTAAATCAAACAGTTTCTGCTAAGTCACAGAAGCTGTGCCACTTCTAGTGGATCCCCCCTCGATGCCAGACTGCAGGTAGCAGCGTCGGCGTTTGTTCTACCCCAGTTGACAGGCAATCTTCCGACTTATACCATTCCAATGAGTGCATTAAAGATATGCCAAATCTTCAATTGGCCGATCCGAACTTCTATAAAAGCGCTGAGGTAGATGTGCTTATGGCGCGGATGTTCTTCCCCCCATATCGCTAGGTGGCTCACAAACAAACATTTGTGGCACTCTCCTTGGGCAAGAAACCATTTTCGGGTGGATACTACAGGCCCAGTATCAAAGACCGCAAGCAAGAATATTTCGTCTTTCTCCACTCAAGTTGCCATTAGTCAAGAAGCAACACTGGACACACTTCTCACAAAATTTTCGGTGGTGGAGGATATTCCAGTAAAAATGGTGAAAGAGTCAGATTCCATCTGTGAAAGCAACTTTGTACGCACTACCACAAGAGATGAAAGCGGTAAATACGTTGTCACTCTTCCTTTTCGAAATCCTAATACATTAATTTGGGACATTCAAGGTCCATCGCGCTGGCTCAGTTTCTAAAGAACGAAAGTCGTTTAAAAGGAACATTCCTCTAAAAGAGCAGTACGATTCCGTGATTCAGGAATATTTGGACTTAGACCATATGAAACAAGTCCCCCCCTAATAGCGACTCTACCAATTTTTACCTTCCGCATCATGCAGTTTTTAAGCCGGAAAGTACTACCACCCAAGTTCGCGTTGTATTTAACGCCTCCAGCCCATCCGCCAATGGCAACAGCCTAAATGATACACTTCATGCTGGCCCAGTCCTTCAATCTGACTTAACGTTGCAGATCCTTAAGTGGCGATATTTCAAATTTGTATTTAATGCCGACATCACAAAGATGTATCGGCAAACCTAGTTGATCCCAAACACACTCCGTTTCAAGGATTTTGTTCCGCAACCAGAAAGGAGAAATTTGCGATTTTTGAGCTAAAGACAGTGACCTTTGGTGTCAGCTGCGCTCCCTTTCTTGCCATCCGTGTGCTACAGCAGCTTGCAGACGATGTTCAAGCCCAATTTCCAGAGCAAGTGACATTATTCGGCATTTTATGTCGTTGAGGACGTCTTAGCGGGAGCACATACAGAGGATGAGGCTCGATTGGCTATCCAAGAGCTCCAGAACGCTCTCAGCACGGCAGGTTTTCCACTGAGGAAGTGGACCTCAAACAGAAAGGATGTGCTGGTTAATATTCCGATTGATCATATGCTACGCGCAGACTTTCTGGAGCTGGATGATACGAGTACCGCTAAGACGTTAGGTATTCGATGGAGAGCTACTTCCGACGATTTTTTCTTTGTCCCGTTAGAGCCTGAATTGCGATCGTCATACACTAAGCGCGAAGTCCTGTCCCAAATTGCGAAGTTGTTTGACCCAGCCGGATGGCTTGCTCCTTTTATTCTCCTGTCAAAAATGTTCATGCAGCAGATCTGGCTACAAGAGTTAGGGTGGGACGAAGAATTACCACCGAACTTTTCCAAATTTGGAGAGACTTTCTCCGCAGTTATCCATTCTAAGCCAGATTCGTATCCCGAGATGGGTTGGCTTCCAGCGAACGCGAAATGAGCACCACGGCTCTCAACGACTTATGGTGCAGCTATCTATCGTTCAGTGGAGCTAGATAGTGAATTTCTGTGCATCTCCTTACAGCTAAAAACGCGAGTTGCTCCGGTTAAGACCGTTTCCTGCCACGCTTAGAACTATGCGGGGCTGTTCTCCTAGCTGACATGGCGTCCACAATTCGTTCAGAACTACCAGTTAAAGATTCTGATTTCCACTTCTGGACCGCGTTTCCAAAATTACGCAGAGTGTTGAGGCTGAGAGGTGGCGGCATGTTCGATCTGAACATAACCCAGCTGATTTGGCCAGTAGAGGAGTATCTTCTAAAGACTTGGTCGACAACAGTCTATGGTGGCATGGACCAGAGTGGTTACAGCATCCACAAGAAGACTGGCCGGAATCGGCAGAAGATTGCCTGAGACAGAGTTAGAAGAACGCACTGTCAAGTCCAATTTTGCAAAGATTCCAGCGTCAATTGATTTTGAGCGATTCTCTGATCTCGGCAGAGGGCTAAGAGTCATAGCTTATATTTTGCGCTTTATCCAGCGCCGCCGAAAGTTTCCAATAGCAGCGGATATAAAGCTAACCAGCAGTGAGCTAAAAGATGCTGAACGAAGCCTTATTGTAAGCACTCAGCAGATCCATTTTCCGAACGAGTATCAATGTTTGAGAGAAAAGCGTCCGATACCATCTGCCAGCAACATTTTGAACTTAAATCCATTCCTTGACCACTATGGTGTCATGAGAGCATGCGGTCGTGTAAGGGCTTCCACTTCCTTGCAATATGATGAAAAACATCCTGTTATTGTCCCATACAGCTGCCATTTACGCGTCTCCTTGCGAATTTTATTCATCGCACTAACGCTCCATGGAGGTAATCAGGTAATGGCACGTTTGGTCCGATCAAAATACTGGATTCCCAAGCTCAAGAACCTCCTTAAGTCCGTAGTCCACACTTGCAAAGTATACCTCATATGTAAAAAAGAGGCTACAAACGCAGCTAATGGGTGATTTTGCCGGTGGAAAGATCCCCTCATTTTCCAGGCCATTCACGTATACAGGTGTCGATTACGTAGGTCCGTTCGACATAAAAGTTTTCGGGCAGGGCATGCCGATAACCAAAGGCTATGTGACTGCGTTTTCATGCTTTGCAAGCCATCACTTGGCAGGCACCTCGGATTTGACATCCGAGAAATTCCTAGCTGCGTTTGCTCGTTTCGTAGCGAGAGAAGAGGTTGTCCGCATCGAATCCACTCCGACGACGGTAAAACGTTTGTGGTGCTGCAAAGATTCTTTCCAAGGACTTTTTGGGGTAACTCGAAATGTCCGTAATCTCCGCTTACTGCCACCACAAATTATCCTGGCGATTTATACCACCAAGTGCACCACATATGGGAGGCCTTTGGGAAGCCGGAGGAAGAGTTTTAAGACGCTCTTCTACAAACACAGCTTCCATGAAATATACGTTTGAAGAGCTTGTCCACGTTGCTTTCAAGATTGAAGCATGTCTTAATTCCAGACCTCTTTCCCCAATGTCAGAGGATCCGACTGACCTTTTAGCTGCTTGACCCTGGGTCACTTTCTGATTGGGGCCCCATTAATGTCAATATCCGAGCCAGAGATAAACAAAACGAAAAAATCTATTATCAACAGATGGCAGCGTCTCAAGGCTCTCAATCAGCACTTTTGTACACATTGGAAAGAGGAACACCTCAAGGTACTGCACAAACGCAACAAGTGGCAACATCCAACCAGAAATGTTCAGGTCAATGATATGGTTATTGTCAAAGAGGATAATCTCCCCTCTAATGAATGGCGCCTAGGGCGAGTGCAAGCCGTATATCCCGGTTCCGGATGACAAAAAGTCCGCGTTGTAGATATCCTTACTGCCCGTGGTGTCATCAGAAGACCAATAGCTAAGCTCCTTCTTCCACTTCCTATTGAAAATTCCACAATCCAACAATAACCGATCTGTTCCTTTCCTCCTTGGGCTGGTCATTTCCATTATTAGTACTAATCCGATATTTTTTATTATCCAGCTTCAAGCGTAAGATGACTCCTCGCCCACGAAATACACCTCACATTGGAGAGCAGACTTCCCGAGGAACTCAGTCCTTCCGCTGCCGAGTCTGCCGTGGAATCCATCTCTACGGAAATGCCATCGTTTCCTGCGACTGTGCCCGGACGGCAGTACTGATCAATAAGTACTGCTCCAATTGTCTGGCCCACCAACATGTCCGGGCGGTCTTGTCGGAGCGGGGACAAATGCAAGGTGTGCATGAGGACCACCATACGCTCTTGCACATCCGGGATCGTGTCCGCCCAGTTCGTCACCTCAGCGATCCGCATCTTTAACTCGACGGTACGACGCGTTCCTCCGCAAGCGGGATCGTCCCGCTCCGCCTCTTCGCTTTCCACGCTTGCAACAAAAAAGCACCACGGTGATGCCAACGGCCTCGGTTTTGGTCGACACTGGCGACAAGACCTTTGAGACCAGGGCGCCAATTGACCCTTGCACCCCTGTGAGCAGTCTTGACGCATCGCTGGTTAACGCTTTCCGTCTTCCTACCACCAATGTAGGCGATGAAAGTGTTTGCACCGCGGTGATCCGATCGCACACCAAAGAGGGACTTTCGGGCAGAGGTGATGTTCATGGTCCTCACCGCTACGCTTCCGAACCCCAACACGAGTGCGGAGGAGAGCGTAGTCTCCAAATTCGATGACCTCAGGATAGCTGATGACCGGTTCCACACTCCGTCCATGGTGTCCATGGTCTTAGGTGCTAATGTGTACCACCGAATCATCCAGTCTGGGATCATGGCGAGCCAAGATGGGCCAAGCCAGTGGCGCAAAGCACTGTTTTCGGATGGATGATTTCCGGATCCTGCAACAATCCTAACCGGTTCCTTTGTGCAACTTGGGCTCATGCAGGGGCCGGGATGTTTGAGCCTGAAAGTAGGCAGCGGCAGGAGCCGTTTCAAGAATCTCACCAGAGAGCTTTCACCTCTCTGGGACCTAGACTTAAGCTAGGCTAAGATTTTGTACCCCACATAGTTCTTAGTGCTCTCTATACCTCCAAGCATACAAGAAGTTTAATTGTGCCATACCGTGAAAATATATAAGTTACTGAAGTTGAACAAAAAGGTTATTCACTGGACAACCACCCGATCCCGCCACACACCAACCCCACAAACTCAATTTCTTACGCAATCCAGAAGGAAGTCAACCCCCAACACAGTCAACAGCGTTGAAGTGGCACGTCTGAATGGGCTACCTATATATTTGCAGTGGAGCAAAGATTCCTGAAATCTAACACCTTTTTCAAAAGCAATGGCTACTATCGCCATATTTTTTAAGAAAATAAGTTGCAGAAAATTTTCCTGTTTTAAAAAATTACAGTATTACACTTTTAAGGGCTACTATTCTCTAAAATTAAAAGGTTAATTTTGCCCTAATTTTTAAGAAAAAAAGACTAGAAAATTGCGCCCTAATTATCAGAAAAATCTGGCCCTTTTCTTGTTTTTAGAAAAGTTTTCCTAAAAAATTTTTATGGCATATTTTTCTTAATTTCGGAAATTTTTTCTGTTTATAAAAAATTTTTCTAAATACCAGGGAAAATTTTAAATTAAGGCGAATTTTTTTTTCGAGTGTACGCATTACATTTCATTAAACATTACACAACATTTAAAATGAGCATGCGGAGTGACGTTGAAGCATAAGGAAAAGTACGCATTCAACATGCACTCAAACTGAGGCAGTAGGCATTTCCATTTTGCTTCATTTTTACTTTATTATCT
>JAEIFV010001170.1:0-83458 GCA_018904265.1 Lordiphosa collinella
CTCCCAGATTCGCAATGTCCCTGCACCTGGTCACGCCATCTCACTCTTTGGTCGACCAGGCGGAGAGTGCGCTGCAACCCCTCTATCGCATGCCGATTGTACACCTTTGCTGGAGCGTTATCATCCATACAGGTAACATGTCCCTATCCAGCGCAAACGCTGTTGTTTTATCACGCTTGACTGGTCAGTGTCCCCATAGAGCTCATACAGTTCGCGATTCATTCGGATGCGAAATTCGCCGCCAACGTTTAAGAGGTCCACATAAATCTCGAAGAACTTTTCTCTCGAACACGCCAATTGCCGCCTCATCTTTTGTCATTGTCCATGCTTCTGCGCCGTATAGCAGGACTGGGATGATGGCGACTTGTATCGTGCAATTTTCGTTTTCCGAGAGGTCTCTGCTCTTGAACTCCTTGAGCCCGTAATATCGGTTTGCAATTCTTCGGATTTCCAGACTGGTGTTGTTGTCGCTGGTAATCGTCGTCCCGGGAGTAGACAAATTCCTTAACAACCTGGAAACTGTGGCACCCGTGCAACAGATTGTCCAAGCGTAGACTCACTGCGCGTGTGTAGGTACTTCGTCTTATCCTCAACACCGCTAAGCCCATAAGTTTTGACTGCTTCTCTATCTCTGAACGCCTATTTTACCACAGATTCGCTTTGCCGATGATGTCAATATCATCGGCATATGCGACTAACATGGTATCTCTGGTAAAAGATGGTGCCCGTTCTGTTACATTTGGGCACTGGCGCAGTATCCTCTCATCAGTAGATTAAAGAAGTCGCACGATAAGATATACCCTGCCTAAAACCTCTTGGTATCAAAGGCTCAGGCGGTCTTTACCTATTTTGACGGGCTTTGTGTGCTTCTCAACGTCATCATGCAAGTCGAACGTACTTTGCTGGAATACCAAAGGTAGACAGGGCTTCAAAGAACTTTGACCTTATCGGCGTGTAAGGCGGCTTTGTAGTCAGCAAAAGTTGGTGGGTGTCGATACATCTCTCTTGGGTCTTCTCAGGATTTGTCCCAATGTGAATATCTGGTCCGTGGTGGATTTTGCCAGGTCTAAAGCCACACTGATAAGGTTCAATCAGTTCACTATTCTCGGCTTTAAACGTTCCAGGATGCATGATGGAACCTATATGCGATGGGAAGGGAGACTGGTCCCGCGGTAGTTGGCGTAAGCCGCAGGGTCTCCTTTTTTAAATTTGGACGAAGTACTTGGGTTCCAATCTTCGGGTTCGGACCCATACTCTGCATAGGAGTTGGTGCATGCACCTTACCTGCTCCGCACCGCCAGCCTCGAACAATTCAGCAGGCAGCTCATCAGCGCCAGCGGATTTGTTATTTTTTAATCTTTTGTGGCTAACAAGACTTCATTATGGTCCGGCGGATCTATCTCTATGTTATCGATTGGTGGTGTCGCTACTTCCCCAGAGGCGGCATTGTGTTCGTCATCCACCTCCCAGCTGGGTTAGAGAAATAGCCTCTCCATTGTATATCCCACTTCCGGATTTCTGACCGATTTCCGTACTCGTCCTTCAAATGTGACTCGGGCCCAAACTTCGGTTAGTTGCCTAATCTTTTGGTAGAATTTTTCGAGTCTCCTCCTTCCGAACAGCACTTCGACTTCCTCCCTCATGCGCTTTTCCTGCTCATTTTTCTTCCTTCTGAAAAAGGCGCTTCTCCTCTCTCCTTTTCTCCCGGTATCTCTCATTAACAGCCCGCGCCCGTTGCTCCGACTGCTGAGTTCTCCTGTAGGCAGCGTCTTTCTCTGCAGTAGCGCGGCGGCACACTCATCATCATGCCATGACTGTTTTCGGGAGTTTTCGGCGAATCCGAGAAATCTCCTTGGCAGCTGTACTCATAGAGTGTGAAATATCTTCCACTGTTCGTCAACACCCAGGAGGGCCAGGTGGGGTTTCCCTGAGCAGCTGGGTGAGTTTTGCTAGTGGAAACTGGGATGTCCGTTGCGATTGCAGCTTCTCAACCGTTCAGCTTTCGGCGTGTATTAGACTGTGCGGCATGAGCCACACTGGGCGTGTGCGTACTTTGGCTGCAACAAGGTAGTGATCCGAGTCAATATTAGACTCTCGGCGCACGTACGTTTAGAACGCTTGAGAGTGCCCGTCCGTCTATCTTAAAGTGAATCAATCTGGTTTCGTATTGATTGACCAGGGACGTCCAGTTCGCCTTTAATGGTCGTTGCGGTGTTCAAAATCTGGTGCTACTAATGACCGTAATTTCCGGCCAGAAGCAAGTCTATTATCTTACCATTTCCGTTGGAATCATTGTGTAGGCTAAATCGGCCGATGGTCGGGCGATAGACTTCTTCTCTCCCGATTTGTGCGTTAAAATCGCTGGCACGATCTTGAGGTGTCGTGATCAGGGCAGCGCTCATATAGGTCCTTCTAGGCGCTCATAGAAATCGTCTTTTTCCGAATCGTTCTTTTACTTCTGTCGGGGCGTGCGCACAGATAAGACTAATATTAAAAAATACTTTGCCTTAAGTCGGTGCAGCAGTCGCTTGTCAACTGGTGTAAAGCTGATGACAGAGCGGCACAGTCTTTTGTTGACTGCAAAGCCTGTAAACTCGTGCTTCGAATCATGTCCACTGTAGTAGATCTCCATGGGGCGTTGGTTTCGGATGTATCGCCTCTACACCCCTGTCTCAGTCCATCTTATTTCCTGAAGTCGATGTGTCCGCCGAATGTTCCCTCGAGGACATCCACCAGCTTGGAATCGCATCTGTTGAGGTGCGTACATTCCAGGTGCATATCCTCAAATCGTGGTCAGCAAAAAACGTTTGCGTGGGTCGTCGTCGGGGAAGTTATCAGGCATTTGTGTTAGTTTTCATTGGCGGGTGGGGATACGCCCTATCGGGTACCAAGCCCGATGCGACGCCCTGTTTGACCCCAGGAGAGGCGCCGCTCACGTTAATAACAGCACGGATGCATTGCTCTGTTACCAGGGGTTACCACGGGGGAGTGTCAGGAGTCGACTTGGGACGCAGTAAGCCAGGATGCGCTGGGCTTTCCATGTTAAACCGATCAGCAACTTTACACCTCACTACATACGCCCCCTTAACCACAGGAGAGTTCCTGTCTTCCGGAGAAGCCCGAGCCGGTTTACAACCATTTAAAATTTGAAAAGTCGCCTAACATAAATTGTGTTATATTTTTCAATTAGAAAACTGTTCTCCACACGTAACAATGCTGAATGCTACACTTAGAAACGTTAAGCTCGACGCTTTCCTTATTAACACTGAGTAACGACACTGCCTCGCGGGTGCTTGATAGTGGCAAAGAATGTGGCAGCTGTGTCTAAATTCCCGAGACAAGGTAAGGTTGTGAGTTTGAACTCCAGACAAGGTAAGTAAAAAAAAATTAAGTCGTACGTTAGGTTTAGCTACATGCCGCATGTACAAATGGGAAAAACAAACGCCGCATGTAGAAAAACTACATAAAGGTAGTGGGTGGAAAATCCCTTTCAAACGTGTAGAAAAACTACATTGTCATGTAGTCTTTACATATTTTGTTCAATTTATTAATTTTGGTAAACCAAAATAGGAATTATACAGGCCTGTTCCGAATTCCGAACGTTTTCAAAAAGTAAAAACGAAACGAAAACGAGCGTTTTACTATTTGCTGTTCCCCATTCCGAACGATTTGGTTACGTTTCGACTTTTCGAACTCGGTTTCGAAAGCAGCTGGCTTCCTGGCCTGCGCACGTGTTTGTGTATATCGTCAGCAGACAGAGTTGTCATCATCTCCCTAATTTAAATTTATAAAGCTCTTATTTACTCTTTGAATCCATTTATTTTTACTTAAACCAGTATTTAAATATTTCATTTGAATATGTTATATCAATTATGGTTAAACATAGCTAAGTGAAATAGAAAAAGTGCAGTCCGATTAAATATATTCATATGCAGCAACCCTAGCAGCCGCCGATTGAACGCCGCAATCGACTAAAAAGTAAAGTGGAATTCAGAACAGCGGCCGCTCGTTTTTATTTTTCATGAATTATCACGGCCGCTCGGTTTTTTTTTTTATGCAATATTTTATAGAAGTTTATAAAAAAAATTCTGTAAAATTATACTTCAACTTAAAACAGATTAAGTAATGATGTTAAACGATCTTAAAAATGTTCAACTAATTTCGAATTTTTAGTTTATCATATTGGGAAAGTAGTTTAATGCTTTAATTTGCAATTACTTTTAATTCCGCTGACTCTGCAGCGAACGTTTTGAAAACGATAATTTGCGGCAATTTCACTCGTTTTTGGAATTCGGAACAGGCCCGATAGTTTTTTTGTTAATTACATAGACCAACAAAATGACCAACTTTGTGAGGTGCAGCCTTGTCGATGTAAAACTATGATACATTTATACGCACTGATTTCAAAACTGTGCTCGGTTTGGCTCCATCAGCTTTTGTTTCCAAGATAAAGCCGGAAAGCCATTTTGTCACCCATTTTGTAGATCCGATCTTTGTGTATACGAGGTGTGTTCAAAAAGTATCGCGAATTTTGTGTTTTTTCAAAAATTAATTTATTTATTCATGAATGTCTATTTTGTCCCTTTCAAAGTAATCCCCATGAGATATTATACACTTGTGCCAACGGTTTTTCCAATCTTCGAAGCACTTCAAAAAATCATTTTTTTATATCTTGTTCAGCTCCTCCTTCGATGCCGTCTTTATCTCGTCAAGCGTAGCGTAACGTCGTCCTTTCATGGGCCTCTTCAGTTTAGGGAACAAGAAAAAGTCACAGGGGGCCAGATCTGGGGAAAACGGTGGCTGCGGCATCATTAGTGTGTTGTTTTTGGCCAAAAAATCGCGCACAAGCAACGATGTGTGAGCAGGGGCGTTATCGTGGTGCAAAAGGCAATTTTTGTTCTTTCACAAATCCGGACTGTGGCAAGAACTCATGATGCACTACGCCCCTGCAATCGAAGAAAACTGTCAGCAAAACTTTCACATTCGACCGAACTTGGCGCGCTTTTTTCGGTCTTGGTTCGTGCGGCAGCTTCCATTGAGATGATTGAGCTTTGGTTTCCACGTCATAACCATAAACCCACGATTCGTCACCAGTTATGACCCTCTGGAGCAAATTTGGGTCGTCGCGGACAGAGTTTAACATCTCATTAGCAATGTTCATGCGATGCTGTTTTTGGTCGCAATTGAGCAATTTTATAACGAATTTCGCGGCGACCCGTCTCATGCCCAAATCATTGATAAAAATCGAATGGCACGAGCCAATCGATATGTTCAGGTCCTCAGCAGCTTCTCTAACGGTAATTCGACGATTGGCCAATACCATTTTCTCCACTTCATTAATTTTTTCGTCTGTTGTTGAAGTGCTCGGGCGTCCGGCACGCTCTTCGTTGTTCACATCTTCTCGGCCTTCTGAGAACATTTTGTACCACCGATAAACGTTGCTTCGGTCCAAGGTAGCTTCTCCGTATGCCACAGTCAACATTCGGAATGCATCCGCGCACTTAATTTCGTTGTTCACACAAAATTTGATACAGGTTCTTTGATCCATTTCTTTGAATAGGTAAAAATCGAAGACGATCCCAAACACGTGCAAGCAAAGCAGCTGTCAACAATTAAGTGAACATTCAAAATGACCGAGTACCAACATAACGCCACAAAAAAATCGAAATTCGAATATACGTAACCCGCGAAAATTCAAAAATCCCGATACTTTTTGAACACACCTCGTATTCGCAAGCAATTGTTCTGTCATGCATTGGTCTAGACCTACTGAAGGTAATTGGATCAGAATATTGGCAGCACACATTTTAACACTCTTAAGAATTACATTGATCACAAAAATCGGTAAGTAGCGCTCCCATTAACAAAAAAAAAGTCCATTTAGCTTCCATCCCTGACTTTCGGAACGAATTCCTGCTTATTTCTTATAAAATAAAATACAAATTTGTTGCATTTTTTTTTTGGTTGTTGGTAAGGAAATGTTTTTGTGCCCGCAGCTATTATTTCAACTTGAGACTTAGATGTTCTGGCCTGGCTTGGCCTTGTTATCGGCCGGAGTTTGACTCCCCCAGTCCATTGACATAAGCATGCGGCATTTATATAATTGTTATATCAAATATCCCCAGACATTGTTGAAAACTCACTTTAAGCGCTCAAAAAGCCATCAAATTTATGGCTTTAAAATTAGCGAAAAGTCAGGCAGGACGGACAGCGACTACCGACAGCTGAAAGTGAAAAGTGGCAAGTGAGTTTGAGTGGGGTGCCATGTGGTTGCGGGTTGTATGGGGCAGGTTCCCACTGTGTGTGTTCTGGAAACCCCATTGCGTTGATAATGACGCCGCGGCTGGCTTAGAGTTGCTTGGCCCACTTTACAAAACTTTACAATTAGATTGTTGTAAGAATTTTTTATGTTTGCTTGTGGTCGTCCATTTGGGGGCGTGATTTATTGACAGGACAGGCGGTAGCATTTTGTGGATTTCGCTGTGAACTGCCACATAAATCAACAAAATATGTGGCTAACGAAACTAAACAAATTGTTCAAAAGGCTTTAAAAATTCATAATTGAAAAGAAAGCAAAAGGAGGTAGAAAAAGGGCGGCGGCCTTTACTAATGATTACAGCATAATCCAATTTTCATTACATTTACATCAATTCAAAATGATAAATGAAATGTTAAAAGAATGAAACCATATTTTTTCGCTATATCCTTTGGGGGGTAAAAACCCTTTTGTAGAGGCCGCAAAGTTTTCTTTCTTTTTTTTTTGTCGCTTTGACATTTACTCAACGTTTTGCATGCCCTTACATGCAAAAGGGTATAGATAGTTGAGGTAGATATTTAAAGCGTGACAAATCCAATCTTACAATCGTCTTATAAAGATCTAGCACAAGCAAATGAATTTGATATCATTTTGAATTAAAGGAATTTCAACTACGTAATTTCCATTCTCTTATAACGTTTGTTTATATCATCAAAACAGGAACCAGAATTCTTAAATTAAGAATTTTAGTTCAAATAATTTTAGAAATGTACTTCTTAACTCATGTACACCGTTTTTTGATTGAATAGATAGTAAACTTCAACGGATAAATAGTCAAAGTCATGTACTCCAAATAACCTAAACCGATATTTAATTGTAGTATTGGCCGTGTGGCTCAGCGACTAGTGTGCGCTACCGCTGTGCAGGAGGTCGTGGGTTCGATCCCGTCTCGGAACATCTAATGAAAAGTTTTTTCTTTGAATAAACTTTACACCCGGTCACCCCTCTCAGCTGTTGGCGCCAGCTTTGTAGTAATTGGCTAATTGGCAAAAGCTTCTCAAACTGCCGTTCGGATTCGGCGTTAAACTGTTGGTCCCACAATTTGCTTAACTTCTAGAAAGAGTATCCAATTTTCAACCACTACTTCAATCCACCTATTTTCCTTTTGCTCATTTTGTTTTTAACCATTTGCATAATTTTGTACAGATTAAACTACAATTTATCATATTTTTTTTGTTGGATGTTGCGCCCGACTGCTCAAAGTGATTTTTAATAGCAGAATGACATTTTTTCTACGCAAGTCCACATTTATTTTTTGTTTATGTTGTTTTTTTGTTCCGACACAAAGCAATCATTTGCTTAAGCAGCTTTAAGAATCCATTTAAAAATTGCCAACTCAGCGAAAGGGCAAGTACATCAAAGGCGGTCGCCATAAATTCACGAATATAACCGAAAATCACTTTCATGAAGAACTGAGCCACGCATAAAAACGACACGCACGATAACTTGACCAACCAAACAGAGAGACGGGTGGAGAGAGAGATAGAGAAAAAGATATAAATCCAACTTTTGAGTGAAGTCAACGCACATTTTCACACACAATAAATTTTTGCCAGCGTTGGCAACAAATGACTACTTCTCCGCCTGGGGGGCGTGTCCCTAGAACTCGTTTGCCTATTGATTTTTTTGTATACCCCACTTAAAGCTCGATCGCAGGTTGAAACGCTTCGCACTCACATGACCAAAAAACTTTTGCACACAACCTTGAGACAATTTTTGCGACTTGGTGTCCCAAAAACTTTCCTTTTTGGAAGATTTATGTGGACGGCACACCGAAGCGTTAATCCAAGTCAATTAGTTTCCTTTGTTGGATTCGACAGGGCCAAAAATGGTTTGCTTCTTAACTTTATGGCAAAGTTTGAAAGGTTCGAGGAACTTTCGAGGCTTACAACTAAATTAAAATGGCGTCAAGGTCATGAGATGACAGCATCGTCCACCGTGTTGCTCTAATTTATGAGTTGAACTCCAATTACCAAAAGGATGGAAAATGAGTTTCCCAAAGTCAACTGCTAAACATTTTAATGTTTTCATATTTTAAGCATCAAAGTGAGGAGGAGGGAAGTAAGCTAAAAAATTATTGAACTAATTTAAAAATTATAAGTTTGTTAGGAACGGTATGCTATAATTATAAAAATATGTGAAACAAATGGCTTGATAGTGCCTCTCCCCGAGGAAGCACGGTTTAAGGCCAGGTAGATCTACAACCGGAGCCATCCAGAAGGTTGTTCAAGCGGCGCAGACAACTCAGCGAGGAAATCACCTCTCGCGACCCGTTATATTGTTGCAATTTTAGATGTAAAAAACGCATTAAACAGTGTCAAATGGAAGCACATGATTGTGTCACTAAAGGAGCGATTTAAAATGCCCGAATACGCGTTGCGTATAATAAGCAGCTGCCTTGAAAATCGTAAGTTAATTTACCAAACTAAAGTAGGCGATAATTGCTTACAATTAACATCGGGAGCAGCACACGGATTTATCCTAGGACCGGAACTGTGGAACATCGGCTACGACGAAATTCTCTTACTTGAAATGCCTGAGGACACCATTCTAGTTATATATGCAGAAGACACATTAGCAGTCATAACGGCGCGGGACACTAAATACGCACAACGTAAACTTACACAGGTGATGATTCGAGTTAAGGACTGGCTGGACTCGCACAGACTTACAGTTGACGACAGAAAAAACAGAACTACTGTTGGTCACCAGAAGACAGATCCCTCTAGAGGTGGACTTGAGAGTCGACGAGAGTATCGTAAGGACGCAGAGCGTGATCAAATACCTGGGAGTCAGGCTTGACTCAAAACTGAATTTGGAGCACAAGTCCAGCATGCTAAGACCAAGGCCGCCGAGACTACAAAGTCACTTAGCAGGCTAATGGCAAACACAGGAGGACCGATCCGATCTAGACGGAAACTTTTGATGGAGGTAAATAATGCCATCTATTTATATTGCAGCGAGGTTTTGGGTAGATACTCTGAAGGTAAAATGCAGACTGAATTTATTGCTTTCAGTCCAAAAGACAATTGCTCTGAGGATAATTAGTGCACACCGAACGGTCTCAAAAGCGGCAGCTCAAGTCATTGCTGGTGTAATTCCGGTCGACCAATTAGCAAGAGAGCACAAACAGAATTATACGATACGACAAACGGGAGAAGCCGTGGACAGAAAGATGTGCAGTCGAGAACACTGAAAGGTGGACAGGCAGGCTTTTACCAGATGTTAGAGAATGGGTCCAAATGAAGCACGGTGATTTGGAATACTACATTGCACAAATGCTAACAGGACACGGATACTTCACCACCGACCGACCATCCGATTTTCGTGGTTCCGACATATGTGCAGTGTGCAGCTAAAACATGACCCTGTGCAAATCGTACTGACTAGCCGTGGTGGCAGCCGAAACAGTCACTCTACGCAACCACAGCTGCTGTTCATATGTAGTCTTTGTTGATTTTTCTGAGCTGGCTAACAACCACTTTGACTAGAAAATATAATATTTTGTAACATTTTCCTTCTGACTAAGATGTTATGTATTCCTCTTACTGCTCCAACAGTCTAAGTTAATGTACAGTTCGGTTTATGTTCTTAAAGAAAATAAAGCTAGCATATTTTGAAGGGCATTTATCACGAAATTTTTATGATGTCAAAATAGTGTTTATGAGCAAATAGAACTTAAACACTCTGTCAATCTATAATAGGAATACAATTTCAAGCGAATATTTTAATAGTTTTCATAATAATGACCTAAAAGAACCCGCGGTTCAACGGGAGCGTGGAATCTTATTCGGTCAAACTACAGATTAACATTAAAATATTTTTACCATATCATTTGTTTATTCTATTGCAATCAATTTAATATAATTTTTTAATAATTTTCACAATTTCTCCATGATTTTGCATATCTTACTCTCAGCCAAATCCCACACCCACTCGAACTCTGCCCTTTGCTCCTTCTTAATATTGATGTCTTATTTGTTACTTGCCGCAAACCCTTTTTAGATGCCTCGTCTACGCCTGATTTGCAGCCATTGAATTGAATGATTTTGTTTTTCAATTTATTGGGATTTGCTGGCGAGCGGCAAGCTTCCAGAAGGGATTTCAGCCCCTTCACCCTTATAAACATATAAAGCATTTTTATTATATAAAAAAAAGAGAGAGAGCTCACACGCACGTTATTATCAGAATTGATTTATTTGCCTGCTGCCTTTTTCTGGTTAATGTTTTAAAGGGTTAAAGCCTTTTGATTTGACTTCCGGCTTTTTGCTCAATTTGCTGGTCACAACACGTTTCTGGCGTTAGGAATTTTTATGTATTAGTATGCGTTCAAACATAAAAAAGTGTTTGAAATGCCAGGGAAATTGTTTTCGCCCGAATTTTATTTAATTAAAACGACAATAAAGAAAACGAAGCAATAAATTCTACACTGAGCGACGAAATATGTTTTTGGAAGTTATATCTTAAATATTTTTCCAGGAATATTCAAACTTTGTTTTCAAATATTATGCACACTTTTTATACTCTGTACTAGAGGTACACAGACTATATTAAGTTTGTGCAAAGTATGTAACAGCCAGAAGGAAGCCGATTTCCGACCCTATAAAGTATATATATTCATGAACAGCACCGACAAGCAAGTTGATCTAGCCATGTCCGTCAGGCAAATCAAGTTTATTTGAAATTTTTGTCACGTCCACTCCCACCCTCGCAATTTACAAAAAAAGACACATCTCCAACTGTTTTATAGATCAAAGGTTCGAAACTTCTGGACATATTTCGAGTTTTTCTCACTAGATCTAGTTTTTCGACCGATCAGTCCTCTGGGAGCTAAATGCTAAAGTCATCCGATTTTGACAAAACTTTGTAGAATTGTGTGAAACCATAACTAATAAATAAATGACGATTTTTTGTTCATTTCCATGGAAAACAAAAAGTTTTTCTAACTAAGACAATTTTTTGTGACTACTTTTCTATGACAGATATACTATATAGATGTCCGATTCAGACCAAACTCAGTGAAATCATGAAAAAGCATAGGAAACTAAAAAATCCGAAGTATGGAAGCAAGTTGCCAGCAGTACACTTTCAATTGCTGTAACACCAACAAGCCATTTGCAAATCCTATTTATATTTCCCAGGCGGCGAATAACGAGTTGAGAATTCCAAGTGCACAAATAGCACGAAATTTCAACTAGCTTTAAGCTCCGCTGTTAAGGGTAGCTGAAGGTATATTCATGGCATTGAAGGTTGTTCAATGTATCTCTGTTGTTTGTGGCCACTATTTTTTTTACCGAGAAATTCGTCTTAGAGTGTGCTTAAAGTGTGCCATTTATTTAAAGGGGTATGATTCCCTTTTGTATTAATACCAATTTAGTTTTATTGTTTGCTAAATAGAGAACCGTTAAGGTTTTATAACAAACATCACGGTTGAATTTTCCGGTTAATTTTTGAGCTATAATCACACCTCGACCTAGAGCCTGCTAACATTCACTTTGACTAAAATCAAAACTGGTCGTTAAGCCCATATTCAGATTACATTTAAATTTGATAATGAATCTTTTAATTTCGAGTTTATTATAAACTTAAGTAGTGCAAGCTGGACTTCATTTACCATTTGATCGCTGCACCCTGCGGCAGCTACAAAGGCTTGAAAACGTAAGCGCCCTGTCACATTTACTTCATCATTTATGTTGCCTGCTGACGGCACTAAACTAAGCCTATTGGTATCGTCCGAATCCAGCAAAACAGTAGGGAAAAACAAGCAATGTTTCTCGCCATATCCTGCAATTTCCCGAACCGTTCCCTTATATCTGCAATGGTTTTGTCCATCGGATCGAAAAGTTATTTCGTCTTCGTACGACAAATTTACGTCTACGAGATGTGTTCAAAGGAAATGGTGAATTTTGAATTTTCGCGGGCTGTGTACATACGATTATCGATATTTTGTTTTTGTTATATTTGGACACAAATGTTTATCATATTTTTTCATTAGCAGCCAATTTCGATAAGTAGTTTGTTTTTGGCAACTAAAAACTTTCGTAACGTTTTTTGCGCTCTTCGATTTTTTGCTAAATTTTGAGCAAAATCAACGTCGCATTAGTATCGCTCAGGAGTTGTTGAATGACGTCAATGATGTTTGCTCATAGGGGTCATAAATGGTGACGAAACGTGGGTGTATGGTTATGACATTGCAACCAAGTCCCATACATCCCAATGGAAGCGGCCAGATGAGCCAAGACCGAAAAAAGCACGCCAAGCTCGACCAAATGTGAGGGTTTTGCTCACTGTTTTATTTGATTACAATGGTGTGGTGAATCATGAGTTCCTGCCAAGAGGTCGTACACTTAATAAGAAGGAATACTACAAGGAAGTTATGCAGCGTTTGCGTGAAGCAATACGACTCATTGGAATTGTGGAAAAACAAATCGTGGATTCTGCATCACAATAATGCACACATCAATGCTTGTTCTAAATTTTTTGCCCAAAAACAGCACCGTAATCATGCCTCAACCACCGTATTCACCAGATTTGGCTCCCTGCGACTTTTTCCTATTCCAAAAACTGAACAGACCAATGAAAGGAACGCGTTTTGCCACGATTCAGAATTAAAGTCAGAATCGAAGAGCGAGCTGATGGCCATACCGAACAGTTCATTTCAGAAGTTCTTCGAGAATTTGAGGACTCAAGGGTATTATATCCGAGGGAGATTGCTTTGAAGGGGACAAAATGAATATGGATGAAAAAAAAGTACTTTTCAAAAAAATTCAAAATTCAACTTTTCCTTTGAACACACCTCGTATGTTGCCATCGTTAAAAATATGTTTCTTAACTCTTCGCATGGGTGGTTCCATGGATATGCCAAGTTCTTCAGACATATCTTTAGCAAAGCGAAGAAAACGCCGTCTGTCCATTCCTCCCGTTTTCCTAGTAACGTCGTCTGCAGAGCTCTTATTTTCTGAGTACTCCAAGTTATATTAAGGCCCTTTGTTTGCAGATACTTTTGGGTTGGCTTAAGGTTGCGAACGAAATTTCCAGTGTGTCCCTAAACATTGATCTGAAAAATATGAAAAAATATTTGTTTAAGCAAATAACACAGTTCAACAAATATTGGGTCATCGCTGGCCCTTGAATGAGCTTGGATCCGTTCGACAGATCTTTTCAAGCTGAATAAAAGTCAATTTATAGAATTTCTCAAGGACCTCAAGTTTTTGAGAAATCAACTTTGAAAGTTATTAAAAGTGCCTACAATGACGCTTTTGAAAATATTATTATAAAGCCATGTTAAGCGGAATGAGGCTCTCGAAAATTTAGATGCATAGAGGGAACTAAATTCTTTGGATGCCAATTAACCAAATTCTTGGTTGTTGGTCCAGGAACCATTATAATATATACACTTTGCCGACCCTTAAATTTGCTGCCCCTAAAACGTGCCGCCCGGTCCGCTCAGTACTGGTTCAGTAATTATTTAAGCTTACATCTTGAAATTTGTTGTGTAGGCTGCTACTATGACGTTAGACATTTTCCCGGGTTCAAAGTGGTTATGGGGCGCACCTTTTGATTGAAAACGTCATCTAAAGGTTTGTAATGTGAGTGCTTGACGATTACAGTATTGACTTAACCCATAAACTGGAAATTTGGTGTGTGGGTGGGGAATATTGTAGTTTCCCATTTAAAACTCGGATTGAAAAAGTTTGGGCTTAGTTCAAATGTTAATATTGATTTGATCTCAGTTGAACTTGAATCATATTCTTATAATGCAAAGGCCAAGGATGACGACGGGTATTTAGCTAGTCTATAAGAAAATAAAGCATTGACCACTCGCGTCACAGCGCGGCAAATTACAATAAAAAGAATACAGCCATGTTCTAAGTACTCAGCTAAGAGTCAATTCGCTTTATGATGCCTGTAATTAACTTAGAATTTACCATTAATCCATTCCTTTTTCCTAAATTAGTTTTCTTCAGTGTAATAACTTTGTGGCACACTTTGAATATTATTTCTTGTGTGAATTTAGCTTTATTTCATTATTAAAAGGAAAAACGTTAACCACAACTGTTGGTTTGTCTGCTTGGTTATTAAAAAATGAAAAAAAAAGCGCGAAAGGCGTCGCGAAGTGTGGACCACCCACGGGTGAACAGAAGCAGAGGCGGCATCCATAAATCCCGCTGGCATTTCACATTTCACATGTGTATAGGTTTTTTATTACCATGTGTGTGTGTGTGTGTGTATTTTGGTTGGTCGCGCTGCTGTCTTTGCTGCTGGCAGCGAGCTTTGCGTTTAAGTCTAATGCGAAAAGTTGTGAATAGGCTCAGTAGGAAATCCTATTTTATGGCGCAAAGTTACTGCAGTCATAAAAACGTTGGGTTATGCCGAAAAATGGAAAAGAGAAACGGGTCGGGTTGGACCTTTTAGAGTTGTTTTTTTGGAAGAGAACGTTATGTTTGTTCTTCTAGTGCAAATATTTGGATGTTTCAGATAATTTCTATGATTTATTTCTCACACACCGCACAACCCTTTGTACATTGAACATATGTATGTTTTGGGTGCCGCCTTGATGCAGTTTTATGTGAATAAATTAAAATACCAACGGAACATTTTGGAATTATATGCATCGTGTTTGGGCGGCCTCCTCCTTTCAATGAGCGGCAGTTGCTTTGAGGGGTTACATTAAAAGAGGAAACTTTTATATGATATTCAAAGAGTTATACGTAATTTAGGAAATTAGGCAGAAATTGCAGAGTCCGAACCCAACACAACAACTAACCGATCTGAAGCAAGAATACCGCGCAAAGACAAAAACAGCCGCATCCACAATCTTGCAAAAAAAGCGGAAAATGCAGCAGCAAACGGCGACCTGAAAACTGTGTATAAGGTGACCAACGATATCGCCGATAAAAATACGAATACGGAGCGCTCAATTAAGGACACAGATGGAAAATATCTTACCACTGCAAAGGACCAATTGATCAGATGGAGATCCCACTTTGCAGCAGGCCTTAAGTGTGAGGTGTGAGACATCAGCACCCACTAAACCGAAAATCCTATCTGCCATCCAATCGCTGCCCGACAACAAAGCAGCAGGAGTAGATGGCATACCGGCGGAGTTCTTTAAATGCCAACCGGCAACAGCGGTGGAGTCACAGTACCCGGTAATGCAACGGGCATGGGAACCTGAGGAGCCCCCCTCGGAATGGTTTGAGGGCATCCTGCTGAAAGTCCCCAAAAAAGGGTGACTGTGTGCTGCACACTATTTCGAAGCTCATGGCAAAAATAGTTCTAGATCGCCTGAGAGACACCATTATGGACACCATAGGCGAAGAGCAAGCCGGATTCAGACAGGGCTTGTCGTGTACGGACCACATAAACACTGTGCGCATTCTGATCGAGCAATGCACCGAACTCAACTCAGACCTGCACATGGCCTTTGTGGACTTCGCTAAAGCTTTAGCGAGAGGGATACCGGAAAAACTTATTTCTCTCATCAGAGCGACATACGACAGCGCCCAGTGTAGAGTGCTTTACGGTGGAATGCTATCGCAGCCTTTCCCAGTCATGAACCGCCCATTTTGCTTATAATGGTGGTTGCATACGTGTTCGCTACAATGCAACCTGCTCTTAAAACAACAGCGGCATTGGTTGGTCAATGACTACAAGACTGCGGCATCTGGATTATGCAGATGATATTTGCCTCCTGTCAAATAGGCTAAGCAACCTGGCTAATACACTAGCACACCTTGACACCTCAGCTAAATCGGCAGGCCCCAAAATCAACACGAAGAAGACAAAAGCGCTCAGCATCCGTTCTGGACAATCCCAGGCTCTGGTTTTGGACGAAGAGCCAATTGAGCAAGTTGAGCAATTCAGCTACCTGGGAAGCGTAGTCGCTGTTGATGGAGGGACGGTGCTCGTTGTGAATGTGCGCCTTCAAAAGGCTAAAGTTTCCTATGGGATGCTGTCAGCTGTTTGGCGTTGCTTGACCTATCCACACTGGCTCAAAATCAGGCTCTTCAAGTCCAACGTAGTGCCAGTGCTCTTATACGGTTCTTCCACTTGGAAAATTACAGCTTCCATAGTGGCGAAACTCCAAACATTTGTAAACCGTTGCCGGCGACGCATCTACTGCATATTCTGGCCTGACAGAATACGGAACACTGAGTTACTTAAACGAGCAAATATGGAGACCATAATACGCAGGATGAAATGGAGCTGGACAACATCGCAAGGAAGGCAATGGAATGGAACCCGTTGGACGGAATCGGGCGGTCACGTGGCAGACGCAAAGCATCGGGAAAAGTTGGGGAGAACTAAAAGCGACCGCCAACAACAGAGTTCGCTGGAGGAGAGGAAGTGGTTGATGCACTATGTCCCACAAGGGATCGGAACTAGAAGAATAAGAGATAGGTAATTTATTTTTAATAACGATTCAGGGTAAGATGTAATTTATACTATTTTTCTGAAAACTATTCATCAAGAACTTTATTGGAGTGTTTCCAAAAAAGCGTATTGTTGAAGCACTTTCAAACGTAGACGCAAAGCTTGAACTGTGTACAAAACTGTCCTGTCCCTGGAGTGTGGAGCTTCATTAAAGCCAAACAGAGACAAAAATGCGATTGGGTTAACCTTAAGCCCTTCCATTTGCCAGGACATCGTCACGTGCGCTGCGGTAACTTTATTTGGTTGTTGTCATTTTTGTTCCGTTTTTATACTCTTTTTTTAAAAAGGGAGTTTTAATCTAAGTAAAAGATAAAGCTAATTTCATTCACACTTTCTCCAGCTATTGGCCCCGGCTGTAGCTATGAATAGGAACTCAGCTTGGCTTTAGGGCTGTAAAGCCTTAGAGTATTTTTAATATCTAATTTCATTTACAGAAAATCCTACACTAAAGTTCTCTACAAAGCATATTGTATACTAAGCTAATTTTATTAACTATACGAATTATCGAGATTCCTACTGTCCCTATGTAATATCTAGATAAACTTTACATTCATTTATAATATGGCCAATTCTGCCTTGCAGGTACAACAAAAAAGTATATTCTAATATAGACAGAGCTGGCCCTTAAATCTCTGTAAATCTAAAAACCCGAAAAGCCAAGATAGTTCTTATTGGAGGGGTCTCAATAGTTGAGTTAAATAATTTATTAATTTATATAATTCTTAATTTAGGCCCGTTTTCACATCTTCCAGATAGCTGCTATGTGTCAAATAAACTCACAATTTGCACTGTTATTTGTAAGTTCATGTGGCAGATAGCTCCAGGAAGCAGATGTGTATGGCTAATTTCGGGCCAGTCACATTTTGAGTCTACCTGTGCTTAACAAAGAGCATCTCTGTGTCTTCTTGGTCTTGTTAAAATAACTTTTTTTGGTTTCTCTTTTAATGTTTCCCTTTAGTGTTGGAATTTTTTTGGGGTTTTTAGAGAGATAATTACAAAAAATGTTTAGCGTGCCGCTTGCATAGCGCGCGATGGGCCAAGCATAATTATGACTCCTGTTGGAGGGTTGCCTAACCCGCAGCTGACAGAAAGATGCTCTGATTCTCCCCCATTCACATTTCAACAGCGTTTTATTTTTTCTTTCTTTCGTATCGCCGCCGCTTGCTTTTTATGCACTGCGCGTGTGTTTTGTGTTAAATTTGTTGCTTAATTTCAACAAAAACAGGAACAGAACAAAAAAACAGTCCACGTAGATAAGACATTAAAAAGTAACAGACACCACAAAGGAATGCAAAAAAAAGAGGAAAACTTTGTCAAGGAAAACGGACATTAAAAGAAGAGTTAAGAGGGGAAGTTGTCCAATTGCCTAGCTTCTAATCCAGGCGGATACTATGCAAGTCAAGGTTTCAATTTGCTAGACAAATAAATCTATGGACGGGGGCGGAAAGGCTGACGTTGAAATCAAGCACATGTTGCCCCCTTACCGGTGCAGTTTCATTTTATACTTTCTATTTTCGCTCGCTGTCATTTCTCTTTATGTTGCAGTTTGCAGTCGATTCCTCTCCCGCCATGTTGTCCATACCTTTGATAGCTTGCCAAACAGTTGCAATATGATTTTTGCAATTTTCGCATGAACTCAACCAAAAAATTAAACTTGACTCTACTGCAAAAACTGTAAAGTTTTTAATACGTTGTGTGGAAGGCAGGGAGCGTGGGGACTGCTAACCCAGGAGGCAGTCGTCATGGGAATGAGCATAGCAGTTGCGCCTGTCATGCTTGTCAATCTGTGTGGCAGTCAATAGAAAAAGAAATGCGAATAGAGGTATATACACTTTGGTTAGTAGAAAGCCACCAATCTAAAAAAAAATTCTATCACAGAATATTTAAATTATTTTCGATACCATTTTTAAAGAGACTTGAATTCACTTTCACTTAAAAAGACTTCAATTCACTTTCAACTGATTTGAAACCCATATAACTAACCTACATAACAAATATGAAGTTTCTATGTGGCTCATACAAAACAATGCAACAGCAAAAATGTTCCCAGGCTGAAACCTATCTTATGAATGACATACAAACTTTATGTTTCTTCATAACTATCGAACATAATTACAGTTTCTTAATGATTCTGAAATTACCAAAAACAGTCTGACGTTTGTTTTATTAGGGATGAACTTTTGGACCGATTTTGATAGATAGTTCTGAAACAGTATTCCGGTTTGGACCAAACTTAGTGAAATCATGAAAAAGCATAGAAAACGAATAAATACGAAGTCTGATGCCGATTCCATTCAAAGCAAAACAGTTTTTTCTCACTAAAACTATTTCTTCGACAGATCGTTTCTGTGACGCACTTTACCAGCGCGCACAATTGAAATAACGGCTGGTTTGAATTTTAAATGCAAAGTATTGGCGACTTCGATCGATATCGATAATTATCGATGTAGACTCTAAAAAGCTCATAGTGGCGTGAGCTTAGCGCGAGCAAAGCATCAACGCTTAGGAAGTCACTTAGTCACCAGGACTCGAAGAACGCAGGTAAGCCCGCAGAGGTACTTAGCCTTCTAAGGAAAGGAGCCGTAAGGCATCCACCTTGGTTTGTGTAGTTTGGATAGCCAATCTTCCCCAGAGTTCCAATACTCTACGGAGCTGTAGTGCATCCACCAAGTCTATTGTATATCTTGGATTGCCAATCCTCCCCAGAGTTCCAATACTCTAAGAAGATGTAGTGCATCCACCTAGTCCTTGAGTATCTTGTATAGCCAATTCCTTCCAGAGTTCCAATACTCTGGAAGACAGAGTTATAATACTCTACGTAGCCGTTCTGCATCCGCCCCGTTCTTCTACATCTTGGAGAGCATATCCTCCATAGAGTTCCAATACTCTACGGTCGTGCCTCTACTTATCTCTGCCCCATAGATAACCAATCCTCCCCAGAACTGGAACCCGGTACAATGCAATCGAGCCTTCTCCGATCTCCTGGGTAAATTTGAGAGCCCGCCGTCCATAGTAACATTCCCCGGATAATTCGCCCCGCAGGCCAGAATAGCCGGAACGAGCCCCAAGAAACCAGGTACAGACGCCCACAGAAGAAGTCAGCCCATCGGAACCAACCCCAGATACCCCGAGAGACCTCGTGGCCCAGCATATCTAGCATAATACCTAGAATTAATATTACCACATAAAATATCCTGAAATAAAAACCAAAAGGGAACACATTGGAACCTTGGTACTGTTTGAATTGAAGCCGATTTACGTCAAACGACGTTTTTTTACTTGTTCACAGCTGCTTAAACAGTAAAAAAAAAAGGGATTTTTGGCATCTTATTGTGACGCTATGAAAAATGGGTTCATTAAAACCCCAAACTTAAAAAATCATACGGGACGCCCGGCAAAACGACAAATTCGACGACAAAGACGAATATTCAAAAAATTCATTTGATTATCCTTTTAATCATCCAAAGGAAAAGAAAAATTATCATCCATTGGATGATGTTTCGCTACGTTGAATGAGTCAAAGGATATTATAGACATATCCAGTGCAAATGGATCTTTTTTGGATCAGTTTTTCTGTGTAGCAAGGTAATGCTCTGTATTTGGTGGGACTAACTGGGAGTGGTGTACTATGAGCTGCTACAACCTAGTGAAACCATAATAGGGCAACTCAACCAAACTCAATTGATGCGTTTGAGCAAAGCATTGAAGCAAAAACTGCCAGAATACAAGGTCATCCAACCAGCATTGAAGCAGCAGTCCAAATCTACAAATTAAATTCATTGACAATCATTTCGTTGCTCTGTGAAGCAAAAGCGCATATAACGAAACTTCTCTTATTATTGTTTGTTTTGCTAATTCGCTCCCTATTTAACTCTCTTGCTCTGTTAAATTCTTTTATTTTGCTTGCCCTTGGCCCTCCGCTCAAGGCGCAGCAGACAGCAGAATCAGTCTTACTTTCGAACTTCTCGACGTCAGTTATTGATCTGACCTGCCGCAAGTCTCGCTTTCGTTGTGCTCAGCATCAGTTGACGTTCTGATCCGCCGCAGCAATTTTCTTTCGCTTGTCGTAACAACAAGGATCAACTCGGACTTGCCTGTGTGTTAAACATTAGCTTTTATGAACAATTTTAATTCGCCTAAGCACTGCCAGTCAGCCTGCTTAGTATTCGACTCAAATTACATCGGCCCTGTGCGGCAAATAAACAACTGTTACTTATGAGAAAAAAACATATTTCGGTTTGAAATTATTTGGGCGCGGCCGGTCAAAACATAACTTGAAACGCTGAAATGGAAAGTCCTATCCCCCACGCAGTATAGACCAGACTAAGCTCCTTCCGACCACTATTTGTTTTCGTCGATGATCTGCAGGTTCACTCTTTTGAAGAGCTACAAAATTGGACATATTCGTGGATCTTATCAAAAGACTCCGTTTTTTCGCGATTGGATCCGAAAATTGCCAAAACATAGAAAAAAGTTGTGGCTAGCGATGTGAATACTTTAAAAAATGAATATAAGGTGAATATTTATTTATTATAAAATAATGTTGCTTCTACAACGACACCTTATAGAATCTTCATAATTCCTGATATTCAATTGAAAGATGTGTTAATGACTGATTGATGGCAGGTGTTCCTTTCATTCCAACTGCCTACTACTTTTTTACATGAATTTGTAACAAATTTTTACATGCTTGATGACGCAATCCTTTAATCCTGCAAGGGTATATATATCGACACAATCAAAGTCTAGCTTTAGTCTTAGCTGGTTTGCATATATAATAACTTTAATTAAAGCTGTGTTTTCACTTGTCTGATATCTCAGAAAAGTTTCCAATTTGAGATATCAGACAAGTGTAAAAGTCAATCTGAGAAACACAAAAATATATAAAAAGCATTGAAAAGCTGGATGAGAAGTAGGCTATATTTATAAATATATATCTCAAATGAGTTTTTGGACAGCCAACTCACAGTAAATTTAAGTATTTCTTGACCATTTTATATGAGAACTCGACAAGTAAAAATACAGCTTAAGGAACTCTAATTAACACTCACATATGTATATCCCCATGAGTTGTTCTCGTTGTTGTTTCTTTTTGCATAAATTGTTGCTACCAAAACTTTAACATAAAATATCACACGACTTTGCATGTTGACACAGAATTCTAATTTATTTTTCTTGTTATTTGCGTGATTATTTAATGCAGGAAAAGAAAAACTCGATAAAAAGTTTGTTAGAAAAAAAGCAATATTTTAAGGGATTATGCTAGTTCAGAATTTCAAATGTTTGGACAAAGAAAATATATTAAAAATTTAAACAGGCTGGCAGAGTGCCTCTATTTTGCCACGATTTCTACGTTCAGAAAGAAGAAATTATCTTCTTGTTCTTAATATGTATGCGGATACGCACTCCATCTTTTTATATAAATAAATATTATATCCGACAATTTTAATTTTATTAAATCCATGTAATGGATATTTATTTATTTTTTTTATTACATTTAATAAAATTCTATTGATATCACAGCAAATTAAGCAAACTAAAACAAATCAAGTACTGATTTCTGTGAGTCCGTGTCATTGCCAAAAAGACATGATATAACTTTTATTTCACTTATGATCTTTACAGAGTAATATGGGTTACTTATAGCAATCAATTAAATAAACCAAAAATAGGGGAAAGTTAACTTCGGCTCGGCCGAAGTTTTGTATACCCTTGCAGCTTCCATTGAAAACAAAAAAGTTTTTCAAACTAAGACTACTTTTTGGACCTTACTTTTCTATGTGATCTGTACTGTTTAGATGTCTGATTTTGACCAAACCTGGTAAAATCATTGAAAAGCATAATACACTGTTAATTACGAAATTTGGAGGCGATTACATTTAAAGCAAAAAAGTTTTTCTCACTAGAACTTCTTTTTCGACCGATCATTCATACTGCAGCTATATGCTTTAGTCATCCGATTTTGATAAAACTTTGTAGAAATGTGTTTATGTATAAAAAATAAGAATATGCCAATAAAAAGGGCCTTTTTATTCAAAACAAAAAAGTTTTCCTGACTCAACCAAGTTTTTCGACCGATCGTTCCTATGGGAGCTATATGCTATAGTCATCCGATTTCGACCAAACTTTGTTGAATTGTGTAAAGATATATAAAATAGGTGTATGCTAATGATAAGGACGTTATCATTAAAAACAAAAAAGTTTTTCTCACTAAAACTAGTCTTTCGACCGATTATTCCTATGGAAGCTATATGCTATAGTCATCAGATTTTCACAAAACTTTGTAGAATTGTGTAAAAGTATAAACAATAAATATATGCCAATGTAAGGGACGTTTCCATTAAAAACAAAAAAATGTTTTTCTCACAAGAACTAGTTTTTCGATCGATCGTTCCTATGGCAGCTAAATATATGCTACAGTCATCCGAATTTGACGGAACCTCGTAGAATCGTTTGGGAGCATATAAAACAAATACATGCCAGTTTTGAGGACATTTCTATTGAAACCAAAAAGTGTTTTCCAAATAAGACTTCTTTTCAGCCACTACTTTTCTATGACAGCTATACTATATAGATGTCCGATTTCGACCAATTTTGGTGGAATTATGGAAAAGCAAAGTAAACTAAGAAATACGTACTTTGGAGGCGTTTCAATTGAAAACAAAAAAGTTTTTCTCACTAAAACTAGTTTGTTGACCTATCGTTCCTGTAACAGCTATATGCTATAGTCATCCGATCCGGCCGGTACCGACAAATGTGTAACGTATTTGTACCAAAAGACTTTGTGCTAAGTTTGGTAAAGAAAGCTTTAAAACTTTCGGAGGAGATAGCATAGAAACAGACGGACAGACGGACGGACAGGGATAAGTCAACTCAGCTCGTCATGCTGATCAAGAATATATATACTTTATGTGGTAGGAGACGCTTCCTTCTATGCTTTACAAACATCCGTATAATTTTATAATACCCACTGCAAGGGTATAATACTTAAAAATTTAAATTCCTTACCTTCGACTTATCCGTCAAATGACGTCACAGACTCACAAAGTTAAGCCCTTGAGTAGGTACGTAGGTAATACCGGCTGACCCCAGCTTGGGGTAACACATAGACCTTAAGGTCCTTAGTAAGGCCGGGGAGTATGGTACCATGGTATAGTACCATCTTTAGAAATCCAGTCGGATCTTTGCAGTTTTGGCGGACGCCAGTAATTGGTTGAGGGGCCTCTTGGCCGCTTCTTCCAGAGAAGCGAGCAATGGGGTGTGCAGAAGTTTTAATCTTATCGTTGCGATTGCTGGGCAGCTGCAAATGAGTTGTTCTAGAGTTTCTGCAACTCCAGATTCCTTGCATTTCCTGCAGGTGCCCTCTGTCGTAATGCCTAGCTTTATCGCGTGCGCGGCTGCTAGGCAGTGTCCTTATAGTCTCTTCTTGGAAGCTGTAGCAGATAGTGCGTTAGTTTTTTATCTCTTCTCTTATACATAATTTTAGAGATTCTGCAACCGGTTGTGTTTCTCCACTTTACCTCTGCTATCTTTTCCATCTTGCTTCTTAGCGAATGTATGGAGATAGGTATGTTCAGTGTTTCTTCTTGGCCGAGTTCGACTCCGGCCTTAGCCAGACTGTCTGCCATCTCATTTCCATCGATGCCCAATAGATTTGCACCTCTTCTCTGCACGCCAATTGATGGAGTGCCCCTGCATTGCCTTGTTTGCCGCTCGGCTGTCTACGTAGATGTTTATTTGGTTATTTGGAGCGAGTGCTTCCGCCAGCTCTGCTGCCTTCCTTATTGCGAAGACTTCCGCCTGGAATATGGTGCAGTGGTGTGGCAGTTTGTATGAGCTCTTCATTTCTGGCTCTTCACAGTATACGGCGGCTCCGACTCCTAGGTCCATCTTCGAGCTGTCTGTAAAGAAATCTGTAAAGAATCTGGTCCCAATAGCGCTGGTGTGAATGTATGGTTGGGTTTCGGGATAATGTAATCCGAACTATACTGTGTCCATAGCTTTGTAGCGCCATGGTGCATGCCGCGCATAGACGTTGAGCCGTCTTTTGTGCAAGAAGGCCTGCTTGGCCCTTGAGTAATGGAGCTAGTGTTTGCACAACCTTTTATTCATTTTATCATGGTCTAACTCCATATTATCATAGTCATAGCTGAAAAAGCTTGTGAGATATAAGTCTAAACATATTTTTTATCGGATCATTCTTGTTCAAAATGGTTTGGATCCAGGAAGATATTGAACACCTTATTATAGAGTACACTCGGGGTGTTTTCCACTGACACTTTATTATAGGTTTTCTTTATTTACAGGTCTTTTTATATTACGCCGTATGCATTGCGCGCGTCTCTCTACACAGAATGCCTCGCTTCGGCTTGGCTTATCGATATCTCCTCTGCTTAAAACTATCGATTACAATGATACTTAACGCTATCGACATTTTATAGTGACTTTACAATGATTACAATGATTTTACAGTGATTACAGTGACTCTTAAAACTATTCATACCGTGACTCTTATTATTATTATTGCACAATTATCCTAAGTTGTGTTATATTACAATTACCACCTACTACAATTCGGCCTTCCTGACTTTTAGGATCTCCTGATCCTAGTCGTTGACTTGAACATTACTTTTCCTATTCCTTGTCATACTTCGAGTTGTAACATTTGGTCTACTGTGCACCGCTTTTATTTCTTTTCCTTTATTATTCTTTCCTTCTTCAATTGTTATGTCTAGATCTTGTCCACTTTCATTATCACTTATTGCATCTTCTTGTCGCTGCTTATCTTTTGTCTTTAACCATGGTTTTAAATTATGCACCGCCCATATCCCTTCATATGGCTTTTGCGTTCGCTGAAATCCTTCCACATCTCGTATCAGGTATCTATCATTGCCTAAAACTTTCGACACCACATAAGGACCCTTAAATTTCGGTATCAGTTTACTGGACACCCCAGCTGTAGAATCAAAATTTTTGACGACGACATAATCTCCCTCCTGATAAATAATTGGTCTTTGTCGTTTATTATCTACATATTTCTTATTGTATTCCTGCACTTTCTTCTGTGACATTTCTGCTCTATTTCGAATTTCCTCCTTAGTCATATTTGCGTCTCCTTGTTGGTTTTCCACAAAATTTTCTTTTAAACTATCTATCGCTCTCCCTTTTTGTCTTATCCCAAACAACATGACACTGGGGTGTTCGTTAATACTCCTATGAACCGTATTATTCATGGCAAATTCCACATCCGCCAGCACATTGTACCATCTTTCATTCTTTTCAACATCAATCAGTTTACTTATCATGGGGCCCAAGTCTCTGTTGATCCTCTCTACTTGGCCGTTTGCCTGTGGGGAGCCTGTGGCGATTTTAACGTGACCAATATTATTTTCTAACACAAAGTTCTCAAATTCGTCCGACGTAAAACACGTTCCCCTATCTGATATAATCACTGCCGGTCTACTATACGCCCTGAAATAATCTTGTAATGCGTCTATTGCTTCCCTTGTTTTCGTTGTTTTTGTAGGATATAATCTCACAAACTTCGTACATGCATCCACAACCACCAAAATATGTTTTTTCACTGATTCCTTGTTGTTTATAGGACCATAATGGTCAATGTGCACCACTTGAAAAGGGACGGTACCCTTTGGAATCGTATGAAGAAACCCCTCTTGCTTGTTGTTCTTTGCCGAAAACGCAATGCACTTAAGACAGTTTCGTATGTGCTCTTCCGTTTTCCTTTTCATGTTTGGAAACCAATAACTCTTGCCTATGACCTCTGTTACCTTTTCTGTTCCCAAGTGACCCATCTCATTATGGTACTTATAAAGTACATGGCCCTCCATTGATTCTGGGACATAAAACATCAATTTCTCTTTTTCTTTTTTATATACTACACCGTTTCTCATTTCGTATAGACCGTGTTCTCCTTCATTTAGCATTTCTTTTATCTCACAAATCTTCTCGTCCTTATTCTGGCAAATAAGTAAGTTGTCTTCAAATGTATTATCCTCTATTACCATTATCGTATTGCACCTACTTAAAGCATCAACGTGCTGCATCCTCTTGCCTGATCTATGTTCCCATATACAATCATAATTTTCCAACTCAAGTGCCCATCTAGCAATTCTCGGATTAAGTTCTTTTTTGTTCAACGTAAGTTTTAACGAATTACAGTCAGTTACGACTTTGAAAGAGATTCCTTGAAGATATATTCTAAACCTCTTTAGTGCGTATATTACCGCCAACGTCTCTAACTCAAAACTGTGATATCTTGACTCTGTATCAGTTGTTCTTTTCGACATATAAAAAATAGGATGAAACTTGCCATCGCTTTTCCTTTGCAAAAGAATTGCTCCGAAACCTACGGCACTCGCATCACAATGAAGTTCGGTTTCGTCGCTCGGATCGTAAATAGCTAATATCGGCGTTTCAGACAGTTTGCCTTTTAGTGTATTAAAAGCTTCCAATTGTTCAGGACCGAAACTGAACTTTTTATCCTTCCTTGTGAGGTCATGAAGTGGCTTAGCCAAAATAGAGAAATTCTGAATGAACCTCCGAAAATAAGAGCACATTCCCAGGAAACTTTGTACATCACGTACTTTTGTAGGAACTGGGAAATCATTTATCGCCTTAATCCCTTCTTCGTTAGCCTGAATACCCTTTTCTGATATCACATATCCCAGATACTTCACCTCACTTTGAAAAAAACTACATTTATCCATTCTTAGGTCAAGCTTGTTCATCACCAACCGTTTAAAAACTTCCTGCAAAATCGACATGTGTTCATCGAATCCTCTTGTTGCGATCATGATATCATCGAGATATACTATCACCTTACCTTCCTTTATCATGTCTCCAAAAACTTTGGTAATAAATCTTTGAAACACAAATGGTGCGTTCGTTAGTCCAAACGGCATCCTCAAATATTCAAACTGACCTATCGGTGTCTTAAACGCTGTATATTTTATGGAATCTGGATGCATGTACACGTGGTTATAACTGTTCTTTAAATCTAACTTAGTAAAAATCCTTTTATTCACCAACCCGTCCAATAAATCATCTATCAATGGAATTGGATACTTTGTCTTTCTTGTCCTCTTATTCAACTCCCTATAATCTACACACATTCTTGAATCTTTCGTTTTCTTTTTAACCAACACCACACGCGACGAGTATTCTGATTCGCTTGGTCGTATAACCTTGTTAGCCAATCCCTCATCTACGATTTTCTGAATAGTAGCCTTCTCCGCGTATGACAGCCTTCTTGGCGTGCAACTAAAAGCCTTGCCCTCTTCTACGTCTAAGTGCATTTCACATTTTATTGCAGGCTCCGCAGGTCTGGCAGGTTTTTCATATTCATTCTTAATCAGGTTCACCACTTCAACCTTTTGATCAACATTAACCATATTTCCAATGTCATAATATGGCTCTTCTATTCCCTGTTCAATTGCCATTATTTGACTGCAAAAATTTTCTTCATCCTGATCCATATTCATTTTTCCCCATTCACTTTCTTGTATTTCCTCGATTTCCTGAACTTTAGACCTTTCCATTTCTAGACTCTCTCTTATTGTGCTTACAAATATTTCGTTTTTATAATATTTTTCTTGGTTTTCAGATTTTTCACATTCTTTAACTTCATCTTTTTCCACCGAAAATTTTACTTTACTTTTCCTCAAAAAATCTCTACCCAAAATAACAGGGTACCCCATAGATTCATCACACACCACCATCAGCTTTGCTCTTATATTTTTATTAGAAAACAAAATTAAACATTTTATGAATCCAAGAATTATTAATTTGCTTTTGTTTATGCCAACATAACATTGATTGGTTACTTCATTTAACTTAATTTCTAAAGGAACTTGTGATCGTCTTATCAAGCTGATAGGGCTGCCGGAATCTAGGAGCGTTTCTAAAAACATAATTTTATTAATAGTTTTTCCCTCAAAAGTTATTTGTAAGTAGCTTACGTATTCATTCTGCTGGTTACATTCCGACTGCTTTTTGTATAGGCCGCACTCCTTCGCCATATGTCCAAATTTGCCGCACGCAAAGCACGTACCCTCTTCTCGTTTTGGTTTGCGACAAACATTCGCCATGTGCCCCAAACTGTTACAGTTGTAACACTTCACATTTCGTTTCGGAATTTGATTGTTCTTTGTTTCTGGTTTCTTTTGGATTTGATCGGTTGTCGGCTCTCGCAGCTCCACGTCTTTAAATGCCCGCAACACCTCTGCCTTGAGCTGGAAATTCTGCAGCTTCGCCATATTTCGTAAATTAACATCCGGAATTCCAGCGATTACGTATTCGATAAACTCTTCTTCTTCCAGATTAATTGTATTCGCCAACACCAGCTTCTCTTGGAAATATTTCTCAAAATTTTCGCCCATTTGCCACACACAATTTTGAAGTTTCTGGCGCACGACCATCTTCGACTCCTTGACTTAAACATTCCCGACATTTGTTCAAGTAAAAAAAACATCCACTGGCTCTACCATCAACTCCGGATTTGCGCACAGCCATTCCATTGCTCTGCCTTTGATTTTGCTACAAATCACCGCCCGCATCGAGTTATCGGCCACCTTGTAGAGCTCTCGAACATTCTGCACTATTTTGAGCCAGCCATTGAATTTATTATCACCCTCAAAAGTAGGTAGAAGATCCTTAATAAACTCCACGGATATATTATTTTTGGACACACTTCCCTGGCTTGCCTGTATTTTTAAGTTATCCAGTGCTTCCTCCAGTTGTCGAATTTTCATGTCTTTCTTGAGCATTTCGAACTTATGTATCACCGTGTCCAAACATAGATACCCCTCTCCTTGGCTTGCGTTGTTGCCACTCATTTTTTGCTCATCGTTGTCGCATTTTGTTTGCATTATGTTATTGCCGTCTGCTGGTTGCTCGTTGTTGTTGTTGTTTTGGCCGTCTGCCTTTTGAGCGTTGTTGTTGTCGTCTGCCGGTTGCTCGTTGTTGTTGTTGTTTTGGCCGTCTGCCTTTTGAGCGTTGTTGTTGTCGTCTGCCGGTTGCTCGTTGTTGTTGTTGTTTTGGCCGTCTGCCTTTTGTAACTGTTCATTGTCGTTGTTGTAGCCTTCTGCCTTCCGTAACTGTTCATTGTCGTTGTTGTAGCCTTCTGCCTTCCGTAACTGTTCATTGTTGTTGTTATAGCCTTCTGCCTTCTTTACATCGTCTGATGAAATAGCGCCGCCACCTTTTTCTGCGTCGTTGTGAAATTCGATCGGCGGCACGCTGGCGTCGTTTCTCGAAAATTCCGCCTCGTTGTTGCCGCCTCGCTCCATCTTGTTGTTAACCTTTTGGTAACTTTCGTAAATTTGTTGATCACTCAAATTTTGTAGTCTCAAAATTAAGACGTTTTTGGTGCCACTTGTTTGCAAGTTATTTGCCTTACACAAGGACTTTAAGTCTTTCACCAACAATTTTTTTAGGTTAACTGCTGACATATGTCACACTTTCTTTAATTGTCAATGGCCTACTTTTTACGACGTGATCGAGACCACTTCTGATTATTATAGAGTACACTCGGGGTGTTTTCCACTGACACTTTATTATAGGTTTTCTTTATTTACAGGTCTTTTTATATTACGCCGTATGCATTGCGCGCGTCTCTCTACACCAGTGGCGGGCGCGAGCCAGACTCGCGAGTCTGGGATTTATTCTGCCGGAGCTCTGCCGCGACACCGACAGTGTAAACGGTCGTGTGGCGTCGGCAAGCGTCTTCGGTTTAACTCGTGCGCGGTGTTTTGTTCGCTTCGCTGAATTTCGACAACGAAGCGCAAACGAAAATCAAATCAATTTCTGTTCAGCCGCCAACAAAGCAAGGTATCGCTGCGCAATTTATTATATGCACTGACCAAAATGTTTTTGGAAGAGTGGAAAAATGAATTTATTATTGTTTTGTATTTTAAGTTATTTATTTCAGTATTTATTTCAGCTTTAAAATATTTTTCAAGAAGCATATCATTTTGTTAAGTCTGATGTTTCCTTTTTTTGTTTTTTCTTGTTATTTAGTAATTAATTATTATTTGTTGTTTTAATTGTTGTTATTTAGTATCTAATTATCAATTTGTTTAATTTGATGCTTAAATTTGCTTTCTTATTTATGTAAGTAGTTATTAAGTAACTAATTATTTCATCATTAATATATTTAGCAAGACGCAAATCATTTTGTTAAGTTTGAAGTTTGCTTTTATTTTGCGCAGTGCAAAGCATTAAAACGTCACGCACGAAGCCAACTTCGTTTTTTTCTTACGCACACAAATGCAAGTTTTACATTTCATTGTATTTGTGTGCCCGCCACTGCTCTACACAGAATGCCTCGCTTCGGCTTGGCTTTTCGATATCTCCTCTGCTTAAAACTATCGATTACAATGATACTTAACGCTATCGACATTTTATAGTGACTTTACAATGATTACAATGATTTTACAGTGATTACAGTGACTCTTAAAACTATTCATACCGTGACTCTTATTATTATTATTGCACAATTATCCTAAGTTGTGTTATATTACAATTACCACCTACTACAATATTATTAGCCCAAACACAAAATTGCAAGTTCAAAGCTTAAATATTTGTATGAGGTATGGCTCTTAACCACTTCAAAACTTGAATCAGGTGTGGGTAGGACTTTAGCTCTCTAGGTTAACCAAAAGTTGGCATTTTCACATAATTTTCTTATTATCTCTTTCAGTATATACTGGGGTGTCCTGTAAATCTCTACAGATTTGGCTTCGGTTGGTTTGCAAATCGCTAGAGAAATCCGTCGGTGTCCCAGAACTTCGAGAGATTTCGTTTTCTTCGGAAGTCTAGTTCGAAAGTCGAGTTCGAAAGGTGTGTGAATAAGATTATGGTCCTACTACAAAAACAGTGATATAATGAGTGGGTTCGTGAATTCGCTATAGTTTGGTTAGTTTGTTGGCTGGTTTGTGTATTGGTTAGTTTGTCAAAATCTCCTAACAAAATACGAGAGGTTTGAAACCAACCGAAAGAGATTTCTAGGACACCGAGAATTGGTTTTGGGTTGAAATTTGGTTAGAAGAGATTTCTGGGACACCGCCGATAGTGACACATTTCTATATATCATATTAAGTTCATATGATCAGTCAAAGTGAACATTTTCGTGATTGGCAGGGATATTCAGGTTTCGGACCAGCCGAACTGAGTGTTGACTCTGTCCTGTCATTAGATCAACTTGGCTAGGTCTACGTACTCCTACTACCGGGGTCGCCCTCTCACAATCTCACTCTCGTTCCCAGGGCGCCTGTAATTTATTGACGTGTTTCTATGGAACGGCTTATTTTTTATATTGCTACATATATTTTTAGGCCAACACGAACGCTTTGCCATAAATTGTTGCGTCGAGCGACGCACGACAACGAAAAAAATAAGTGAATAAGCCAACTAGAGGGAGGCGAGGGAGGGCGAGGCCGTTGCGCTAAATTTCATTTCATGCAGCGCTGCGTCCTGGTCGTTTCGGGGTCAAGTTGAAAGTGTAGGGGCTGGGATTTATGGCTCTTCCTTTTGCAGTTTCACTGCCTGACATGTGGCAAGCCTTTCGCTCTCAGTTTCTCATTTTGCCTGACAAATTTGCGCAAAAATGTCTGCGGTCAAGTCACCAGTTAATTGAGTTCAAATATGCAATTACAAATGCATTGGTTTAACTCTGCTGCTGCTGCTGCTGTTGTTGTTATTGCTGCTGGCCAGCCACATGGCACAATAAATCAAATAATAAAACGCTGATGTTTTAATTAAAATTATCATTTATAAAAAGTTAATGCAAACAAAAAAGGAAAAACTCTGCTCATTCATTTTCGTGCTCATTAATTTAGCTAACAAAAAGTGTGGTCAGTTTTTAATTAAAAAACCACTACAAAAAAGGATAATCATTCAAAATGTTTCAATTATGAATGTGACTTTAACTCGAGATCAGGGAAAATATGTTCCAGTCATTGAAATGCTAAAAACAAAAACCAATATTAACTTTCCAACTTCTGTGCTAATTGCGTTGACAATGCCACCGACGACAAAGAAGACCGGCTGGGGCGGGAGGCGTGGCCGCCTTCTGCTAATGAACATCGATTTGGCCTCAGATGCTTGAAAAACGCTCGCCCGTAATCGAAATCGGAATTTAAATTGACTCATTAAAACGAAGCAAAAAGCGGGTCGCACGACAATTAAACAAACGCCCCATCGACAATGGCGGGGCTGTGAGAAGAATGAAGTGAAAATCGAGCAGACATTCACCCCCCGCCTGCCAATCGCCATCACTGTTGGGGTCATTAGTTAATTTGCCAAAGCGGCTTCACTTGGTGGTAATACTCTCCGGTTGGCCAAAGTTTTATAACTTTAGGGGAAAGTGGTTAGGACGCATTGTGGAAAATAGATTGAAATTCCCCATCAGTTTTTTTAGCAAAGAAATTAAGGAATAGAATTTTGTTTATCCACTGAGATTTTGGAATGAAATACTCGTGGGTGGAATGAGTCAAATTCTTCAAAACTTCAGATTAGTTAAACTCCGGACAAATTTTTTACTCCAGATAACCTGAGATTAAGTACTGTGACTGCAATAGTGTGACCAAATATTTTATTAAAACTTACTCGGCCAAATTGTATGGCTTAAAAGTAAGGAAATGGTTCCATTTACAAATAAATTGCGCATATATGGCCCAAAAGTGCACTATTTAGGCTTATTTAGCCTTTGTACCAAAATTTGTCCTTTTTTTGTTTTTAATGGAAACGCCTCCAAAGTATGTATTTCTGAGTTAACTATCCTTTCCCATGATTTCACTAAGTTTGGTCGAAATCGGATGACAATAGCATATAGCTGCCATAGAAACGATCGGTCGAAAACCTAGTTCGGGTGAGGAAAACTTTTTTGTTTGTAATGAAAACGTCATTTTAATTGGCAGCTTCTTTTTTTATATACTTTAACAAATTTCTACAAAGTTTTATCAAAATCGGATGGCTATAGCATATAGCTGCAGTATGAATGATCGGTCGAAAAAAAAGTTCTAGTGGGAAAAACTTTTTTGTTTTAAATGGGATCGCCTCCAAATTTCGTAATTAACAGTGTATTATGCTTTTCCATGATTCACCAAGTTGGTCGAAATCAGACATATATATAGTATAGATCCCATAGAAAAGTAAGGCTTTCTTAATTTGGTGCTTTTTCTCTTTAAGTTCCACTTCCATTTCAAGTAGGAGGAACAAATATAGTTAATTCAGTCATTATCTTTTGCCTTCAACGAATGATCAGAATAATCAAGGCAAGAGTTGGATGAGCGTTTCAGCTAGTTTGATCATAGAGCTGCGGTTAGTTTGTTGCTCGGTTACTCGCTAAACGCAGTAGAAAATATGGGTAATTTTTTTGCGGGTGATGCAACCCTGTTTGGTGGGATGGTTAATTATCTTGATCCAATTGGATTAATAATATTTCCCTCTAAGATAATGAAATCTCTAGAATTTGTGGGACACCGACGGATTTTTCGACCGATTTGCAAACCAACCGAAAACAAAATCTCTCGAGATTTCCAGGACACCCCCGACTATGAATTCAGAAGTTTTGATTTTTGCAACAAAAAAGGCAGACGGCAGTGCACTGCGTTTAGTTCCCAAATATCTAGCTGTTAAGTCAAATCTAAGAAGCTAAGAAAGCTAAGAAAAGAATTGATAAAACTAGTTCTACACTGTTACTCGCTCTTTATAGTGTTTATAATTGTTTAATTTTGCTAAAACTGCCACTGTCAAGGACACGAACGCAATGCCATTACACAACGCACGGTCGACGTCGTCTCGCTGTAATTTATGTTCCCTACAGTTCGTCTCGTGGTGCGTGCCAGGCCGCAATCTGCCCGGGCTATTAGATTTTATTGAGCCGCTGATTTACACAATGCGCCTCAATTCAATTTCTCTGCGCCGACCGGGACACTAATCGCGTCCAACAAAACTTTATGTCGGCATTGGGAATGCAGCAGCAAGGAGAAACTCCAAATGGGAATTTAATTTTCACACGTCGTTTGGCATTGGGCTGGGTAAAATCAATATGGAAACATAAACAAGACTGGACAGCGACTATCAACTGGGCAACAAAAGCATAAATCACGTGCATAATTTCAATAGAATTCCATTCCGGGCTATGCAGTTTCTATTAAAGGTTTTTTCTTTACCAGTTTTTTGTAGCCAACAAATGGGGCGTTCATTTTATTTACATTTTTTGACCGCAGGGACGGTTTTCTGTATTTTGTTTCTGTTTTTTTTTTTTTTTGTTCTTGTCTGGCATGTGTGAAGAGATTTCAATTATGTCTGTTCAAGGCAAAACTATTTGATGAAAGTGGAAGAAAAAAATTCTTAGAATTTAGGGTTTTTATTGATGAATATTTTGGGTCTTGGCCTTGCCAAATGGCGAATAGATAACCCTGATTTAGCAGAGAGTAGTCTTTAAAGTTTATTTCGAAGTTTGATTACCCTGCAATGCGCTGTACGAGTACGTGGGCGCTGACTTCGGAAGTTATTAGGAACCAAAAGTATTCGCAGCCCTACCCCCAACCAGCAATGCATTTCGGTGTTTACCTTTTGCTGGGCATGTCCTTGGGGGTCACTAATAGTTACCCTCTTCGCTTTAAAAGTAAGTAGTGGAGTAGGAAGTGGAGTCAGGGAAAAATCGCCTACGAAAATCGATAACAATCATATTTAATTTAACTATGCCTATTTCATATTAAAATTAAATAAAAAGCACGATGAATTGACTAAAAACATATTTGACCGGCGAAATTCAATTACCCCTTTTATATTCCCAAGGCTTGGAACTCCAACTTGATGCCAGAAATATATTTTGGTATACTTTAAGGCAGTGGCGGGCGCGAGCCAGACTCGCGAGTCTGGGAGTTATTCTGCCGGCGCTCTGCCGCGACACCGACACTGTAAACGGTCGTGTGGCGTCGGCAAGCGTCTTCGGTTTAACTCGTACGGGGTGTTTTGTTCGCTTCGCGGAATTTCGACAACGAAGCGCAAACGAAAATCAAATCAGTTGCTGTTCAGCCGCCAACGAAGCAAGGTCTCGCTGCGCAATTTATTATATGCACTGAGAAAAATGTTGTTATTAATGTTATTCAGTATCTAATTATCAATTTGTTAAAACTGATGCTTGAATTTGCCTTCTTATTTATGTAATTAGTTATTAAGTAACTAATTATTTCATCATTAAAATATTTAGCAAGATGCTAATCATTTTGTTTAGTTTGAAGTTTGATTTTTTTTTGCGCAGTGCAAAGCATTAAAACGTCACGCACGAAGCAAACTTCGTCTTTTTCTTATGCACACAAATGGAAGTCTTACATATCATTGTATTTGTGTGCCCGCCACTGCTTTAAGGCAATTTAAAATGAGTAGAATTTCTGCCGTGTGACATATGTGTGTGTGATATTTATAGACATTAATTTATTTAATTTAAATAATTCTTAGTTTTTCAGAACGAAATCTAATAGAATTCTTCTGCTCTTTGGATTCATTACAAAAAAAAATTGAGTCAAGAATGGCTGGTAAAACATTTAAAAAAAAAAAAAATTTACCTTCTTCCAATATTAAATTTAACTAATTCCAATATTAAATTTGAAGTGGTTCACACTTTAGATATACGAATTCCATATTTTACGCTAAATTAATGGTGAACATTGTAAAATCAAGGTGTAAATATCAAAATATCATTGTTTTTATTTTCCTGAGTGTACAGAAAACTGAAAGCTGTAACTTTAAAACTGTAAGCTCCATTCACTTTGTTACGGACGCTGCTTTACCAAAAAGGGTACTCCTGTCGGTACCCAACCTTATGTAACTACTTTAGTACATCTAAAAGATGATCATTTTTCATATCGCATGGATGAGTTTTAGCTCCGTTGGGAAGGATAATTTAACATATCCAGGCCAAATGGATACGAAAAATCATCCAATGGAAATTGTTTAATATCCTTTTTGGTTTCTCTATGTGCTTACTTGTAAAGCGATAAGATAGAGATTTCCACCAGTAGGTACACAGAGAAAAAAATCCTTTCTAAATGTACCAAAATCGTGCCCTTTTGGGAACGATAGTCTGCTAAGCCCACATTTTCTCAATTCATGAGCATATGTTCATGAACATTTTTTTCTCACTCATAATCGACTTGGGCTTGTTTAAAGAACATTTTGTGCTTGGTTAATGGTCTTAGTCTCGGCCACCCAGACCGACTCACCACCGACTCTCTAATACATGCCAGCTTCATTCGATCTCCCTTTCAAATATACAGCCACAAGGTAGTCCATTTCGTTTTGTGTTAGGGGTATCGATCTATCATCTTCAAAATCAGGCTCGTAATAGACATCTTAAAAATCAATGATATCGGTAAAAGCAGTGTTACCTATTCATGTGGACATATTATCCGGACTCGGAGGCTAGGGCGTTTCGGCACCATCAGGCATTGAAACTGGAAGTAAGCCAGTATAAGCGGCCATATATTTTGTGTGCATTTCAACGCTGGCTAATTTATCTTAGCTGTGGCCGGGATGCACAGCGGCTAGTGTGCGCGACCGCTGTGCAAAAGGTCTTGGGTTCGATCCCGCCTCGGAACATCTAATGAAAAAGGTTTTTTCTTTGAACTAACTTTACACCCTGTCACCTCTCTCTGCCCTTGGCAGCAGCTTTGTAGTAATTATTCATGAAAAGCTTCACAAACTGCCTTCGGATTTGGCTTTAAGCTGTAGGTCCCTTTTTCTTGTGCAAAAATTAGAAGCGCACAAACCAAGAGATAGAGAGAGGCTTGGCTTTGGCCTTTGGGGCTGTGTCAAGACTTTTTACATTTACATTGTTTATCTTAGCAGAAAAATTATTCGAAACAACGAGTTCGCTGCCAGGTATTTTCTTGCCTTGCGATTGGTCAACCATTGGCCCCGGCCACAGATACCCTGTCCTTGGCCAGACTGAGTACCTCAGCCTTAGACACTACCCTACAGATGGCGCCCGAGCAGGGACTTCATAAAACTCAATTTTCTTATGAAGTTGGCGTGTATTAGAGAGTTGCTTATATTGTTTTTTTAAGTAATTTTGCTGAAGAAAGGTTTGCCAAATTACCAGTAGTTTAGCCGTTTCAGCCAAAAAACATGAACAATTTGCATTGATATTTTTCAAGTTTTGAAGCACTAAATGCTATTCTTCGGGTCAGTCGCTTAAGGTATTTTTTTCTCTTGTATATATCCATGGGCCCTGTTCCGGTTTTCAACTCGATTTTCGTGTAAACGTAAATGTTTCGCGTTTAAGTTGTATTAATTAGTATGTTAGTAACAAGACAATCTGTGGTTACTAGATCTCGTCGTAGTTTTCTCTCGAATTGAATTCATTTAGCATTCAGCAGCTGCTCCAACGAATTCGAGTTTTTTTTTTATTTTAGATCTAGTAACCAAAGACATATTTTTCACCTTCTATTCAAAGTTATTCAAATTGGATACAAAATGTTAACGTTTACACCAAAATCGACTCGAAAACCGGAACAGGGCCCTATAACTTTGCTAAAGATATAAAAACAAAATTCCAAACGGTTTATGATATATGAACATTCATAAGAAATGTAATTTTTTCAGTTTCAGGTTGGGGTGAAAAAATGGTGGGTATCAAAAAAGTACCTTTACGAAGCGATGGGGCCAAGTCCTTTGGGGATTTTTATAGTTTCGGTATGTACTTCAAGAATATCGGGGTGCGAAGGCGTAACCAATTTATGAGTTACACTATGTTATGGGCCGGTGGCATCATTGGAACGTAGTTTTTTAAAGAAGACGAAGGCTGAAACATTACTGTGAATGGAGAGCGCTACCGTGCGATGATTACAAATTTTTGACAAGTGGTTTTAACAAGACAGTTCCACATGTCACCCAGCAGGCGAAATAATGGCCCAATAGAGAGTACAGTTCGTTTGAAGCCGGTCAATTGGCAGCCTAGATCGTGCAATATAACGCCTTTAGACAATTTTTTGTGGGGCTATGTCTATAGCGACAAGCCCGGAGCAGTTGACGATTTGAAAGCCAATATTGAAGATTATATTCGTTACAGACCGGCCGATTTGTTGGAGAGAGTATAACAAAATTGGACTCAGAGTATGAACCATTTAAGAACATTTACATAAAATCATCTTAAACCTATATACATTATATAGATCGTTCTATGGACCTAAAAAAGATTTCATACATTTTTTTGAATTTTATATATTTTTTTTAAACAAATCTGAGAGAATCTAAAAATTTAAAAAATTCCTTTATTTACTTTTAATTCTACAAACATAATATCCAAAGTTTTTAGCCAATTCCTCAATTTCGATTCCGAACTCCCAAAATCTTGATATTTAATAATCACGTTTCTAATGAATCTCAGAGCACTTACCTTTTATATATTTATAGCCTTTACCCATTCTTTTAATTTTGTTCTCCATATGTTCTCCGTAATTGTGTGGTACAAATGTCATTTGACAAACAAAGCAAATAAATAACTACAAATTATATACATTTTTCTTGGCTTTCCTTTCTGAAAGGGTGTGAAAAATGAAGGCAGTTTTTAATTCTCCCCAGGGACTCAGCTTTTTCTCTACCACATTTGCAAATCAAATCCAAAGTTTCACTTTTCCTGTCAATTTTGTTTGCCCATGTGTGGGACCCCATGGTCAGTGGTCAGTTTTTTGGATAAATTTGATTTGCTAATGAGAAACAAGAGGGAACCATATGAAACTTTAAGTAGGTTTCTCGCCTGGCACTTGCGGTTTTGTTTTGCGGGTGTTGGGCTTTGCGGTTGCCAGTGCCACACCACAGAGATGGTCAAACGAACCACTCTCATCAATCATCAAGCAGCTGAAACTTTATAAATAAATATAAATCATTTGTGTCTTGGTTTTTAAATTATGTTATTTTTATTGTTAATTTTTGTTTCAGTTTTTGTCACACTTTCTCTTTTCATTTAGTTAATTTCTAATTTATTGATATTTTTATGCATAGATTTTTAGCCTAACACAGTTTTTTAACTAAACTCTGGAATACATACAAATATATGTATTTTATATATATAGTTTTCTCTCTAACAGTTGCTTGACTAATCAATTTTAATTTTAATCGTTACTTTTCTTCTATGCAGGACATTGGCCAAAACAGAAAGTTGGCTACATTTACAAGTTAGCAGTTGGCTATGAATAGTATATACAACAATCATTTATTTATAATCTTAGGTTTCATACATATTTGATTTATACAGCTGTGTTTTTAGGTCTTAATTTTGGGAACATTTTTGCTACAAAATATTTTAGCTAGTAAATTGTCTGAGTCTTTTTAAAGTTGCCTTAAACGATAAGATTTAAATATATTATTATTTTTTTGCTGGCTTCTTACATTGAAGTTTTGAATACTTATCAGAAATCTGGCTAAAGGGGTGAAACTATACTTTTCTAAGGATCGGAATTAAGGAATAAGTCGGAGCTTGACGCACCTTTTGAGTTATAGACTTAAGCAAACCAAACCAATACCTCAGCATAAATTTTGAAGTCTTAATTTCAAAAAATTCCCGCTTGATAAAATTATGAAATGTTTGATGTTGCCAGACTTGTTTTATTACAAGGTAAAGCTGAATGTAACTAATATGATCTAAATAAATTATCTTAGACACAAAGCTTAAAGCTTTATTTTTAAATAAGAACAATATTTATCTGAAGGATCTCTGACATCATTATAATTTTCAAATTATAATAAGAACTTTCCAAAGATAGAATTTCAAAATGTTTTCGGAACCTCTGACATCCTCGTACATATAAAGCTTTATTCGGGAAATAGATCTATGGTTCCTGAGTTTTCAGATGAAATCGAAGAATATTTTTTTAAATGCTTCATTTAAGCAACTTCTGATAAGCATAAAGCTGTAAAATGGGTTCGAACACGTTAGTTTAGGCCTAAGCTACTATTGAAGAAGCAGACAACATTCAACATTCAGTTCTTAATCAGCTTGAAAGAGTTAATGAGCCCTGCTCTCGTATCTTCCATTCTAAAAACCAAAATTGAATTTCAGTTTTTAGCTCTCGATTTCCATTTATCTGTATTTAACTGTCTTAAAGGTAAATCGTTTCAAACGAAATTTTTCGAAACGATTCTTGGAAAAAAATGTTCGATTTCAAAATCCAAATTTTAAAAAACATGATATATCTTGCGATATGTAAGTATAATTTTGTTCAACTGATATATCAAAGGATATGCCTTTAGATATGCACAGCACCTTAACGAGAACATAACCATGACATATAGATACATTCAGTAGATAGTTACTCCCCTATTTCCTATATATATTTCTCTATACTATATACACATACACCTAGGCATAACTATCTAACAATAAGACTAGGGACTACAACTAAATACTTCCTTACCAGAGCCCGCTTACACACAGCTCTCGGGCACCCGTTGTGTCATGAGGCAATCCTTAATTGCATTTATGTTGATATTATCATCCAAGTCCTGTGAGGAATTGCATGAGGTAGTTGTCGTGGTGGTAGATGTACCCACCACGCCCATGACACTGCCAGCGCTGCCCAGTAACAGGCTAGAGCCCGAATGATGTGGCTGATGATGGTGATGCTGTTGATGATGATGACGATTCAAGGTGCTGGATCCGCCGACTTGCTGCAGCGGATGATGTAAACGTCCACTGGCATAGGCATTGAGTATATAACCCCCACCACTTCCCAGGCCGGGTGGCAAGGTGCCCACTCCACTGTGCGCTGCCAACGTGGCCGTCGACGAGAGTGAGGTGGGTGAGCCAATGATGTTACCACCCAATCCCAGAGGCTTGCCTCCGCCACCCATACTGCCCATGATGCTGCTGCTGGGCGAGATGACGGTGCTGCTGCAGCCACCTCCAGCTGCTGCCACTGCGGCCAACAGCTGTGCGCGCTGCGCATTGATTTGATTGTAGGTGACCGTTGCATTAGACGGATCCCCGGACAGCAGAGTTGTTGTCGTCATGGGTGGGACCTGTAACATAGATAGACAGACAAACACACACATTAGGGGTTTTTCGAGTGCAGCGCAAGTGAGGTGGAAGCACTCTGCTCCGCTTTCGTACATTGAAAAGTTGGCCTTGTGGAAAAATCAGAGCAAATATTTTAAAGATGAAATTTGTATTCTTCTAAACTGTTAAGTGTAAAATCTCATAGCTAGAAAATAAGATTTAAGGCAAATAAAAAAACTAAAAATAAATAAAAATAAGTTGTACAACTGGCTGAAAAATTCAACTTTTAAACTGCCTTTCCGCGTGTCGTATATCTCTTAAATAGTAGCTTGTCAAAATTCTCAAAAAGAAACACTTAAGCTAATTTCACACAGGCAAATAATTTGTACAAATTTCGGTAAAAATTTGGCTAAATACGCCTTAATAGTGCATTATTTAAGCAAATTATTTGTAAATGGAACCATAGCTTTATAGGCTATTTACACTGAACACATCTAACATCCACCATCATGAGTCATAAGCTTTTGCCTGGCCGAAATTTCTATGTTTGTGGCATGATTCTATCAAACACTGACCTACTTAAGAATGAAGAATCTTAACGCAAGATTTGGGATGTTAAATGTTAGATGTGCTCCGCGTGATTTACCTATGTATTAGTTTTAAGTAATAAGTTATTACATCGGATCGGATTTTTAGGTTTTTTTTGTTTGTGGTCCAAAAAATTTGAAATTTTGGCGTTTGACTATTATAAATATTGTCAAATTTTTTAAGATGATCATATCCAAAATATGCTTTTTTTTAGGTAAAAGCATATGCTAAAATAGGTAAAAAAATAGGTCAAATTAGGTAAATTTAGGTCAAAATATGTCAACATATATTTTCATATATAATTATAAGTTTTTCCATGGTATCGGATAAGTGCGGTGTCCACTCGGCGCCAAAAGGCCGCGAAATGAAAAACTGCATATAAAACCATATGCTGCGTAAATTTTCCGTGTCGCGATTCCGTAAACAGTTTTCACTCGACCCAAAAAAGATTACGTATTGCCACTACGTTCTGTGCTGTTAACGCCTCATTTCGCGCGAAATTATGAGAGAACGAATCGAATCGATTATTTCGCACGGAATTGTAAGTAAGAAGAACCACAAACATAGAAATGAGCGCACCATAAAAAGATTCTGCCAAAAAGCGACGATTGCAGGAATTTTCAAATGCTGATAAAACTAATTTAATAAACGCTGTCAAAGTGAAGGCCGCACTCCGAAAAATCAGATTGCCAAAGCACACCAGTTGCCTATAATATTAAATTGTAAGCCGAAAAGCTTCATCACACGATGTTTTTGTTGCATATTTATTTTTCTTACATTGTCTTGGACACATATTTATTTATATAAGGATAAGCTGCACGCACAGTCTCCGCAATCCTGTGGAGCGCGTGAGCCAAACAAGTAACATGAATCATGTTGGGATACTTTTAGATGCTTTCCAGCCTTAATCATATATGCAGCTGCATCCTTTAGTAGCATAAGTACTTTTTCTTCAATGCCATTCGACCACAAATTCCTCAGGGCATTATTTACAAATCTTAAAATTGCACCACTGTTAACGTTTTCTATATCTTTACTAGCAACTAGATATGGTCTTGTGGGAGTTAAATCATTGAGACTTACAACTATAAGATTGGCTATAAACTCCCGGCTTCATTAGTGGTTTTATTTTTTATTTGTTTTCGGCATCTTTACTTCCTGCTTTATGAAGGCCACAAAAATGACCGACGATGTTTATACATTTAATTAGCAAAGTTATATTCCAGACGCCTACTTGGGAGCATAAATTGACTCACGAAATATGTAAAAGCATATGACATATTCCGAAATAGGTCAAAATAGGTCAAAAAATTCTTGAACATGCTTTTAGGTCGAAGATATGTAAATATGTCAAATATGCAAAATCAATGAGGATTTAAAATAATCTACTTTTCGTGAAAAAATTTGTATAAAATCAAATATTTTTTGTGACCACTTATTAAAAATATGATTTCACCTCAAATCCGATGTCTAGTAATAACACATCTGCCATCATGGCTATTTAGCAAAATTTTCATCGAAATTTGGGAAAATTATTTGCCTGTGTAAACTTAGCTTCAAGCTGCCTTAACACTTGTCATATAGTATTTCTAATTATGTATATGGGTATACAAATATGGGGTATTTCTAATTAGTTTCTCTGTATCTTTAAATACTTAGAAAGTTTAAACTAGAGCTGAACCCGTTACGGCAATTTGACCGTGTCACTGTGCGTCACAACATGTAACGACCTGAACGTGAGCAAACATAGAGTTTCGTACATGAATATCCGTGATTCGAGCGTGAATTAAGATCAACCATCGTGAATGCAGCATTCACGGAATTTTTTAAGTTGCATGATTTTTATACCCGTTACTCGTAGAGAAAAAGGGTATACTAAATTCGTGCAAATTTATGTAACAGGCAGAAGAAACCATCTCCGACCCCATGAAGTAAATATATGTATTCTTGATCAGCATTAACAGCCGACTCGATATATCCCTGTTCGTCTGTCTGTATGAATACCTAGATTTCGGAGACGAGAAGACCTAGAGCAAGCAACTTTTGTATGTAGACTCCTATTGTCTGTACGCAGATCAAGTTTATTTCAAATTTAGGATATGCACCAGAGATCTACACGAGTGCACCGCAACTGCAAGTGCACTGCATAAGTACTTGATATTTCGCACTCAGATATCCCGACTACACCAACAAAATGTATACAGTAGTTTTTTAACTCGCGGCATATTTGCGTCTCGCACTTAAGTGCCGAAAACACCCACGCCACTCGCGTAGCGTATGGGAAAAACTCATTCAAACAGGGAACCGTAAAATTTGAGTGTGAAATTATTCACCGAAAATTCAAGCAATGCATTTTCTATCTATCACTTTCTCACTTAAGTATTTTTTTACTCGTGCTTGCCTCTTGTGGAATTGTTTTTACTCGTGACCTTGTGTGTCTGCTCTCTGATATGTTCGGCTTCTGTTCGTTTCCTTCACTTCTCGTCAATTTCATCGCTGCTTTGACGTTGACGTCAGCAGAACCGAATTGTGTGTGTATTGTTTTTGCAATTTTGCCTACGCCCACTGAAAAAAGGTATGAAGTAGTTTGCATATCCTTTAAATTTGAGCGAAAATATTTAAGAATTTTAAAATAAGGGCTTTGGACCGTCGTTCGTGGAAAAGACTTACACATGTTTATTATTCTTATACCACAAGCAATATTTTTTGTATGGATCTTTAATAAATTAATTCATATACTTAAGTCGGATATGCCTTTCCCTACCCTGAGGCATACGTGACGCGTGCTTTAGAATGAGTGCTCAAAACACCGGGTTATTTGCGTATTCCTCTTTGCTGTCTGAGAAAAATTGGTATGTAACCTGCAAAGTCTGCGTGCGACCGCCCACTCAAAGACGAAAGCATCGTGCGGTGTCGCTCAAAGCAGGAACAAGTAAATTTGACACCCGCTCAAAACTGAGACCAGTCACTCAAATATGAGTGAGTATATGAGCTGACTTCATATTTGAGAGGAAAATCATACCCAAGACGCATTTATAACAAGTATACTCAAGTCAAGAAAACAGGCACTCTTGCAGATCTCTGATACGCACCCTCCCGCCCATCAATAAAGAATGATGTATAACAATTTTAAAGTTATTTTGGTTTTCCCAATTGCAGCGAATCTGCTTTTAATTCTACTGTTTGACAGAAAAAGACGAAATAAAAGGAACCTTTTGAAAGGATATGAAAGTTATAAATTGTTGAAACCACAAAAAAAGGAGCGAAGTGTGGGAAGTTCTGTTCTGACAATTGATGACAAGGCCCAAAATATAGCATTTAGCAATTTATGTAAAGAAGTGTTGTCATATTCGTCGCAACGTAGCGCAGGTGGGTTGTTTCAACACCGGTGCATCCAACAAGGACCAAAGGAAATCAGACTTACAAAAACAAATTTTAAAATGTTGACTACAAATGTTCACCAAGTTATGAAATAAGTGAGCTCGATTTTTCTGCAGCTAGCAGTTTATTAGAGCTTCGTTGTATTTTGCATAATCAATTTTTGTTTATATGCTTTTTATCAACAACAATCTTTTTTTTCTCTGCGCGACTATTCAGAGATATATGGTAGGTGTGAGGGCAGCTTAATCAAATAGAACCCTGAACCTAAATGGGCTAAATATTTAAAGATATTTGGTTTGCATCTACACAACTGTCAAAAAAACTCGTTAAAGATATATTGCAAGTGTAATGGCAGCTTAAAAAAATGCTTACTATCAGATATTATAACATATAATAAGCACTTTTTATTTGACTACAAAATATTTAAACGCCGAATTCTAAGCCGAGAATGCATGAAACTCCAATAAGAGAATAACAAGTGGTCTAATTTATAAAATATGCGATATCCCATAACCGTAATAAACAAGTAAGGGAGCTGTAATCGAGTGCCCCGACTACAAAATATACTGTTCCCTTGATTTCTTGTGTTTTCATACACATACACACACACACTCACCCATACCCAAAAAACATTTTCTATCGCGGAAGATAAGAATGCGATTCGCCTAGTAGGTATCGCCTTACTCTGGCGATATCGCATTCTTATCTTCATACGGGATGAAATGTAGCACTATGCGATAACTTCTAGGCGATTGGAAAGCGAAACTTCTGGGAAATAGGAAAATGTTTCTTCTAAGCGATACAAAAGAGATAAGACTGAGTTAGGACTGCGTTTCTTTCCTGGAATTAGGAATGAATATGCTTCATCCTAACATTAACAGGAAATTCTGAAAAACTATGAATTACATAAATATAAATTAATTTTTCACTAACACTGGGATTCGAACCCTGAACCCTTAGAAACGAACACGATTGGAATGCCGTCTCTACCCAGCCAACCAGCATGCGAGCATTTTGCGAGACTATCGCAGAATGCTCACAAACGAGCTCGCATGTAAGCAAGGAATGAGAGTTCATTCTTATTATCGCAGAGCACTCGCAAGCGAGCTCAGAAGCGAGCCAGCATGTGAGCATTTTGCGTAATTACGAAAAATATCAAGTTTGGGACCAAAGCGCATTGTAAAAATATTGAAAAAAATATAGACAATGTTAAAAAACTCAAAAATAAAAAAACAAAATAAAAAAAAAAAACAGGAAGAATAGGTTTAATTTAAGGCCTAGAGTTTGATTCGAACCCATGACCTCGCCGTTGCAAGGCAAATGTCTTGCCATTCGACCACCTGGGCGTGTTGATTTCATTCTTCACTGTCATTTCGCCAGCGTCACGCGCGATCTGATTGTATCGGTGAGAGTTAAGATGTCAGTCATTTGTGTAGAGTGCCGCGGTCCTGAGTTCGAGTCCCCCAGACAAGGTGAGTCGGCGGGCCGAGTGGGGCGCGACACTACGGGCTCACAAAATATTTTTTTTTTATTTTAAATAAAAAACCAAATATTTTAAATGACTCGCAAGTACTATCAAAAAAGTCTCGCAAAAAATACCGCTTAAAGCTACGCTAACCGTATTGCTTGCGACTATCGTAAATGATACTTTCACTGCCACAAACTTGTAGCGTACACATACTCACTTAAATATATATAGTCATATCTACATATATATGAGCATACTATGTGACACTCTGTTGCATAAGTAAACATACAAATATCAATGCTCACTTAACTTCATTCTTTGTTTCCCATAAGGAAATATGATCGACCACTTGGGTCGTTGCCGTAAACGCGCACTCAGCAGTTTTCGGCTTATATACAAATGTATGTGTCCGCCGCTCGCTCAAGATGCAAAAGCATTTCTTTGGACATTAATTCAGTCCGTTTGTATTCATCGCTTGGCAGAGACCATGTTGGCTCTGCCTTGCACCACAAAAGATTAAATAAAGTGTATTCACTAAACACCTTTACCAACTCATTATTCGGACAGAATTGGCAACATATTATATGGCGACCGCAACATATTATATGGCGACCGTGTTCAAGAGACAAATGAACAACAAACATCAAACAAAACAAAAACAAAAAGTTAAACTTATGAGAAAATGTGCTCAAACAAACAAAAACTGAAATACTTGAAATGAAAAAAAAAGCACCCCATCAACAACTACAACAAAAGCAGAACAATATTAAAATGGTTCTGCCAACAATTTTTCATCGGCGTGTGTGCAGACAATTCTCCAGAAAATTCTTTAACAACTAATGTCGCCACAACCGTCACCAGGTTGTGGACAGCGAGAGGGAAGAGACGGTGACCAAACCAGGCACCGGTTGACTACAACAAAAAACCAAAAGGCACGAGTGACCGACAGCACTACCTAGAGTGCAGCCAACAACAAATTCAAAAGGGAGCAAGGGTTAAACCCCTTTGCCAACGAAGGGAACCGTGCGGGGGGCATATAGGCCGCCCACTGCACCATCGAATGGAATTAACAAAACAGCAAAACAAAAGTAAGAAGACCGGCAGCGCAGCAGAGTGCGCCCAACTGTCATATTCTTTGCGATGCTAGAAATAGAATTTTCGCAATTTTTTTTTTAGTACCCCAAAAGCGTATGCTGGGTACGTTAATTAAGTTCATTAACTGCACATAAAACATACAATCATTACTAACCCACGCAATACAAGAAAAAAAAAAACATACATATTAAGTAAAATTTTGTAAACTTGCAAATAGAAAATGTAAACTGTATTGTGTGAATCATCCATAATTTTCACATTCTCATTTTTCCAATTTAATTTGCCAAAGTAAGGAAAACTAAAATGGGTAAAACCCAATCAAAAGCGACTGGCAACACTGCCAATGTCGTAAATGAAATTGAAATTGTGGATCACACCCCACACCTAGATTCCATTTATTTTCTATTATTGATCCTTGTTGTATTGGCCGCTGCCAATATAGTACTAAAAGTATATCTATTACACAAAAAATCGATAAAGAAGAGGTATCTTAGTCGAGCTAACGACCTCGATAAAGTATAGATACCAACATTTATTCATACTAAATAATATGGAAGAAAAAGAGTTAGGCCAAATAGATTAAAGGCAACCCCAAGTACCACAGTGGATACACAAATTATTCGAGGATCAGATAGAAACAATATCTCTGATCAGTTCCGATGAAGACTAACTGGGAACCCAATTCAAATGGAATGGCCAGAAATAGTCAATCAAATAAAGCTACACAAAGTAGAATTTGATAAGGCATACAAATGTCTAAACAAAAGTGTACCAATCCACTCTCAAACAGTTACTAAACATACGCATAATTTAATAGACCACTTCAATGCAGTCATTGAGATATTTAGCAAAAATTGCACGAGACTGATAGATTTACATCTGCTTCAAGCAAGGACAATATTCGACTCATTGCGAAACAAGCTAGTTAAGATATCCGAGCACTATGACCTAAAACTATTCATTCCAACATCCTTAAACGACAGAGCTTCATTTGACCCGAGCGTTCTACTCGAAAAGTATATGGACATTTTACCAACAATAGAAGAAACAGTCAACATGCCTATTACTACAATAGAATTTATTAAAACTGTCTCAAGTCTGGTATCAGATTTTGACGGCAAGGCAGAAAACTTACAAAGTTTTCTTGACGCTTTAGCTTTGGTAGAAACGATCAAAGAAAATCATGAATCAACAGCAGTCTCAGTAATAAAAACAAAATTAAAGGGACATGCTAGAAATTTGATAAGTACGGAAAGTACTATAGATCAAATAATAATAAAATTAAAGAACTCGGTTAAGGGAGAGTCAGTTGAAGTAATTTCAGCAAAAATGATGAATCTCCAACAAAAAAATAAAACCGCAAATATATACACAAAAGAAATCGAACAATTGACAAAAGCCCTAGAAGGAGCTTACATCAATGACGGTTTAACACCAGAATTAGCAACAAAATACAGCACACAACATGCTGTTAAATCCATGACAACAAACTGCAATATGGATAAGGTAAAACTTATCATGCAGGCAGGCACGTTCAATAATATGAACGATGCAATCTCCAAATTTGTAAACAGTTGCACAGAGGCAACGGGAAAAACTGACACAGTACTCTATTATACAAATAGAGGAAATCACGGATATAATGGACGTGGTCAGTATAATAATCAAGGAAATAGAGGAAGAGGTTACCAATGTAACCAAGGTAATAGACAAAATAATTACAACGGTTACAACAACCGTGGCCGAGGTTCCTTCAACGGCAACTACAGAGGCCAGAACAATGGCAACTACAGAGGTCAAAACAATGGCAACTACAGAGGCCAAAACAATGGCAATCACAGAGGACAGAATAACTATGCAAACATCCGAACAGCAAATTCGGAAAACCAGCAAAACCCCTTGAGCAACAACAACAACAGCCACCAGTAAAAGTATACGCAATAAATCTCAATCTAAGCAACATAATCACAGTTCAAAATGAAGAAACAAAATCCACTCTAACATTTTTGCTAGATACAGGAGCAGACATTTCGGTGATTAAACACCAACATAATGAATACCAAAACTTAAATACAAATATAATAAGCAATATAACAGGAATTGGACAAGGGAAAACAAGCTCTTATGGCCTAGTATCCCTAGAATTACTTACAGACAAGTACATAGTACCACACGAATTCCATGTAGTACCCCAAAATTTTTCTATACCAACTGATGGTATCCTGGGCTCTGATTTTATCAGAAAATATAATTGTTTATTAGATTTTCAAGAGGAGCAAGATACTCTAATTTTGCGCCCAAAAAACTTCCATACGCATATCCAAATACCAATAAGTCACTCACTCGAGGATGACTCATTATTGTTACCCGCTAGATCTGAAGTCATACGACAAGTAAGATTAAAGACTAGTGAAAAAACGGTTTTTGTACCCAATCAGGAGATACAACCGGGTATAATCATAGCAAGTTCAATAGTAACCAGTAGTAATGCATACATTCGCATAATAAATACTACTTCGAACAACACAGAAATTGACAGTCAAAACATTCAATTTGAGTCAATTGATGATTACTATATCATTCCAACAAATAAGAAAAACACAACAAGAACAAAAGAAATATTGAAAAAATTAAAATTCCCAAAACAGTTCGAGTCTAAACTAAATGAACTCTGCACTGAATACAGTGATATATTCGGTTTAGAAACAGAACCCATATCTGCCAATAATTTTTACAAACAAAAGCTTAGATTGCAAGACAAAACACCAGTATACATCAAAAACTACAGAAATGCCGAATCAGAAAAGCAGGAAATAAACGATCAGGTACAAAAATTAATTAAAGATGGCATAGTTGAACCATCCATATCCGAATATAACAGCCCACTTCTCTTGGTACCCAAGAAATCACTTCCGAATTCAACGGAAAAAAGATGGCGTTTAGTAGTTGACTATCGCCAAATAAACAAAAAATTACTAGCGGACAAGTTTCCACTTCCAAGAATAGAAGACATTCTTGACCAATTGGGTCGAGCTAAATATTTTTCATGTCTCGATCTTATGTCTGGATTCCACCAGATAGAACTCGATGAAAAATCAAGAAATATGACATCCTTTTCAACGAGCACAGGCTCTTATCGTTACACGCGATTACCATATGGTCTTAAAGTCGCACCAAATTCATTTATGCGCATGATGACACTTGCATTTTCAGGTCTAGAACCATCACAGGCATTCCTTTATATGGATGACCTAGTAGTCATCGGATGTTCTGAACAACATATGTTTAAAAATTTGACAAACGTATTTGAACTTTGTCGCAAATTCAACTTAAAACTACATCCAGAAAAATGTTCATTCTTCATGCATGAAGTTACATATCTCGGACACAAATGTACCGATAAAGGCATTCTGCCAGATGACAAAAAATACGACGTCATCAAAAATTATCCTATTCCAACAGATGCAGATAGTGCACGTAGATTCGTAGCCTTCTGTAATTATTATAGGAGATTTATCGAAAACTTCGCAGAACATTCACGCCACTTAACGAGGCTTTGTAAAAAGAATGTTCAATTCAATGGACTCCTGAATGCAATAAAGCATTCGAATATTTAAAAGAAGCACTAATGAAACCAACATTACTGCAGTACCCAGATTTCAGCAAAGATTTTTGCATAATCACAGATGCTAGCAAACACGCTTGCGGAGCAGTACTAACACAACAACATAATGGCATGCAACTCCCAATTGCATATGCATCAAGATCTTTCACACAAGGTGAAAGCAATAAATCAACTACAGAGCAGGAATTAGCTGCTATACACTGGGCAATAAAACACTTCAGACCTTACGTTTATGGAAGGCATTTTTTGTAAAAACTGACCACCGACCACTAACATATCTTTTTTCAATGAAAAACCCAAGTTCCAAGCTCACACGAATGAGGCTTGATTTGGAAGAATATGATTTTACAGTCGAATATCTCAAGGGGAAAGATAATCACATTGCAGACGCCTCTATCCAGAATAACAATTGGAGAGCTAAAAAAATGAACAGACAAATGCTAAAAGTATCAACAAGATCTGCAACAAGACAGGAAAAAGTCTGCGCAGACAAAGACAAAGAAAGCGGTAAAGCTATTAGTAGCACTGCTGAAAAATTGCATGAGCAAAAAGAAAATAAGAAGCCCAATGTCTATGACACATTAAATAACCAAAGTGTCAAAAAGCTAACGAAACTAAAACTCGACAAGTGCAAATGCTTGTTTAAACGAGGAAAACGAGTTGTTTCTCGCTTTAGCGTTACCGACCTGAATTCTAATGGAGACTTTGACTTAGGTCAGTTTTTCCAAAGGCTTAATTCAGAAGCCGGAATACAAGGCATAACACAATTTCAAATGTCACCCTGTGAACAAATTTTCGGAATTGTTTCACTAAATAAATTTAAAGAAATGGGCAATAGAACCTTAAATAAGGTCAGTATAAGCATGCTACAAAAGGTGAACATTATAAACAAAATAATCTAGCTCAAATAAAAGCAATCCTGTCAAAATACCATGACGATCCAATTGAAGGAGGACATTCAGGATTTCGGAACCCTGTCTAAAATTAGAAGACATTTCTATTGGCCTCTAATGACTAAAACGATAAAACAGTATTCAAGACTTGTGAAAATGTCAACAAGCTAAAACTATAACACATACTAAAACACCAATGACTGTAACACAAACACCACAAACAGCATTCGATACAGTACTGATCGATACCATTGGTCCACTTCCCAAAACTGAGAATGGCAATGAGTACGCAGTTACTATAATATGCGATCTAACAAAATACTTAGTCGCAATACCAATATCTAATAAAAATGCTAACACAGTTGCCAAGGCAATATTTGAATCTTTCATACTAAAATATGGTCATATGAACACAATCATAACGGACATGGGTACTGAATACAAAAATTCAATTATAACAGATTTGTGTAAATATATGAAGATAAACAAAATTCATTCAACAGCATACCACCATCAAACATTAGGTACGGTTGAACGTAGTCATCGAACATTTAATGAGTACATACGCTGTTATATTTCGATTGTTAAAACTGATTGGGATATATGGTTGAATTACTTCACCTATTGTTTCAACACAACACCATCAGTAACACATGGATATTGTCCTTACGAACTTGTTTTTGGAAGAACGCCAAAACAGTTCATGAATATTTTAATAAATTGGATACAATAGATCCACTCTATAATGTAGACGATTATGCTAAGGAAAGTAAATATAGACTAGAATTAGCTTATAAAAGAGCTAGAGCTATGTTGGATAAGGAAAAAGGCAAGCGAAAAATGCTTTACGATAAAACTACAAATAACTTTGAATTAAAAATGGGAGATTTAGTTTTGCTTAGAAATGAAGCTGGACACAAATTAGATAAAAACTATCTTGGTCCATTTACAGTAGAAAGCATAGGATTTAATGATAACATTACCATTAGATTAGGAAAGAAAAACCCCCAGGTAGTATATAAAGATAGGTTAAAAATTTTCAATGCCTAAACAGAAAAAAAAACAAATTAAAGCTGAAATCAATATCACCCAATTGAAAGTGATGGCCTGATCAACCATTCGCATTCAAATTCCAACTCACATTCAAATCAAAATTCAATTTCAAATTATTAAATTCGACTTCAAACCACATATTGGAACTTTAAACTAAAAGATAATACAGAGAATTAATTTCCAATTTCACATATAGCAACCAAAAAAAAAAAAAAAAAAAAAAAAAAGAATTTTCATTACTTTGAAAAAAAAAAAAAAAAAAATTCTTTTTCCTAATATCATCAACAAACCAATTAATATAAAATTAAATTTATATTAAGCACACAAATTTTATATACACCACCACACTATAATAGAATAACTCCATAAATATACGTTATTCTTTCTAAAAGGGGAGGTGTAGCGTACACATACTTATTTTAATATATCATATCAATATGAGCATACTATGTGACACTCTGTTGCATAAGTAAACATACAAATATCAATGCTCACTTAAATTCATTCTTTGTTTCCCATAAGGAAATATGTTCGACCACTTGGGTCGTTGCCTTAAACGCGCACTCAGCAGTTTTCGGGTTATATACAAATGTATGTGTCCGCTGCTCGCTCAAGATGCAAAAGCATTTCTTTGGACATTAATTTAGTCCGTTTGTGTGCATCGCTTGGCGGAGACCATGTTGGCTCTGCCTTGCAAACAAAAGATTAAACAAAGTTTATCCAATAAGTTTATGACCAATAAAGAAAATATGAAAACAAGTTATTACATTGCGATCCTGCAAGGAGACCCAACTTATTACAGTGGCGTGGTTTCTTAATTTTAGATTTAAGCGTGTGCAGACGACTGCACGATGCGGAAGCTTTACAAGCCTTATGCCCTTCACCTCCGCAATTGTAGCAGTTTTTCACAACCATGCTTGCTACTACAGTTCACCGATATGTGCCCGAATTCAAGGAATTTGTAACATCTCCCTTGAGACCAGTTTGGTCTGATTCTGCACCACACCACTACACGGATTCTTCCTTTTTTAGATTAATTTACTCGCCGTTTCGGGCATCAAACCACCAGTGTAAGTATTTGCGTTTGCCGGTAAGGTGCCCGTAGGCCAACAACCACCGATTCCGAGAGTCTCAGTCCCACCTGATCATTGATGGCTTCTACAATTTCTTCAGCCTTGAGATTGTGTAAATCTTAAGTCCATAACATTGTCTCCGTAAGTGTTTGCACCTCGGCGGCATCTCCTAGCAGTGCTTGCACGTGTGTGTCTTGTGTGTGTGAGCGGGTGGGTGTGCCGCTGGCTGGGTGGGTGTTCCCGGCCAGTCAATTGACATCGCACACCTCCCCTCCCTCCATTCTTCGTGAAGCGTTACGCGTGAAGCTGACATCAAATTTTACCCACTACAGAAACTCCGTACCGATCATTAAAAATACTTCACACATCAAAAATCATAAAATTTATTTAAAATTGACCCAACTAAAGCCCCGCAATACAAAACAGTTGCTACTTACAGCAACCTATACCCCACTCTTCTAACGCAAGCGGCCACACCACCCCACCAGCAATTTCGTACTGGTTTCGAAAATTCCCAATGTACGCGCCCCGACCAGCTGGCGAAGCCAACGTCAGAAACGACGCAGCAGAGCAAAACGCACAGTCTTTTTTTTGTACTAGTTGTTGCCTAAAAGTGTATTGAAAGCGACAAGACGTGTTTTTATTTTCTGCTCCTGTGTCCACAATTATCTTGACATTCCACGAACCGGTTGCTGTGTCCTGATGAAGCACGTTAGTGGTCGAGGCTAGATTTTACCACAACAAAAAGTCTTTAAGCCTTAACGTCCCATCAAATGAGTTTCCTGAGGTTGCACGGCCAAATTTTTGTTGAAATATAACACAGGTTTAACAATTAAAGGCCCACTTTTACCTAAAGAAGATAAGAGACTTTCCTTAAGTATTTTCGGCACTGGACTTAAATCATTTGTCCAATTTTCTCTAGCACTTCTGGTTCAAAGAGTGATATTTAAATACATAAACGGGATTTTGAACGGGAAAGCGACTAAATTTCGACGACATAATTTCGCCCAGAAATTTTGAACCGAAATTGTATGTCGCTAATCAATAATCCTGTTAGTGCTTGGCTTGAAGTTGAAGCCAAGTCCAAAGGGTTAGCAGTATCGGACCTTCTCCAAATGAATTGTGATTCGTCTTTTGCGGTAGGAGATCCGGGAGTCTTAAGTCTTCTTTCCGCACCAGGGTAATCTTTCCATGGGTACTCTTGGCTAAGAGTTAGTTGTTTATCCCAATCAAAACGTGGGTTGAAAATTACAGTTCGTAATTTATTTAAGAAAAACAATGTTCTGCCTCGATTGACAGTAAGACTTAGACCAACTAGCAAGAGCAAAAGCTGTGCGGAATCGAACCTCAGCAGAGGCAGCTCAAAGTTAGGAAACATACTCCACACGGGAGTTTGGTTTCTTACTTTTACAAGGATGTTGTTTACAATAATTCTATTAATAACCAGCTACAACTGGGTCACCGTGCTTAAAGCTTAATCAATGGTTTTATAAATATGTGGCATACTCGCGCGCTGCAATCATGAAACACAACATGTAACATATTTATAGACTGACTAGCATATATCCCGGCGCGCTTCGCTACGCCGCAGTCAGTCTATACTGACGTCACATAAGACCGATAAAGTTCTTCTTCTTTGAGCGCTGACATTACCGTTATCGTTATCGTAACCGTTATCTCTACCGTTATTGATAGCGCTATCGTTTTCCCTTATCTTTAACGTTATCTTTGTCGTTGTCTTTATCGGTATCGTTACCGTTACCAAAATAACGATTTTTATATTATCCTCACAAACCAAGTTTAAAGACAATCGTGAGTTTTCAGACCCTAAAGTCCAATTCTCCAACATCAGAATATTGCATTTTCAATTTTTTTTTTTACTTACTATCCTTTTTTTAAACCAAAATACAAGTCAATCGAAAGAAAAATAGATTTTTGCATATGGGCATTTCCACTGAAAGGTCCACCTTGACAAGAAATTAAAAGTACTTCAAAAAACACTATGCTCTATGAAATTTTCATGGGGAAAAACAAAATTGAACTTATGTAAGTTAAGTTAATCTTATTCATAAAAATTCGAGATTTTCGAATGCACAGCCGCTTGCAAGCTCTGTTTTTCTCATTTTTATCGTTCTGTTGCAACGTTTTTTTTCTTCTAAAAGTGCTTTTCGATTTCCTTGAATTTGCTCTCTTAAATCCATTTTACAAAGAGTACATGAAGATTTCATAAGAAACCGTAAAGGAACTATGTGATTGCAAGTACCATCCTTTCAAACCGAATTTCAAGTCAATCGGATGAAAAATTGATTATTACTTACCGTATTTCCTTGTGAGCGGATTTTCCGAAATCGGATACCACATGTTCAATTATTTCGCATACTTTGCTTAGAAACTGAATTTCAAGTCAATCGGATGAAAAATAAAATTTTCCCCATACAAACTTTTCGACGTTTTACGGCTTTTCGGGCGGAATTTTGCAAAACCCGTCTAGGGCAAGCACTTTTCACCACATAAGAGAAACTCCTGTCCAAATTTCCAGCCTTCTTCCCCTTACCGTTAAGGCTATGCGATGGTCAACAATCAGTCGGTTAACAATTTATGTATATAAACTGGGGGCAAGAAGATCGCCAGGTGAAGCTAACGCCCGCGGGCCTTATTTCATCAAAAGTGAAATAAAGCCCGCGAGCCTTCTTCCTCAGTAAGTGGGAAATAAAGCCCGCGGGCCTTCTCTTCACTCCAAAAGTGAAATAAGCCACTTTAAAAAGTGGAATAAGCCCGCGGGTGTTATTTCACTTTTGAAAGTGAAATAATGCCCTCTGGCCTTATTTTCACTTTTCGAAGTGAAATAACACCCCGCGGGCTTCATTTCACTTTCAAAGTGAAATAACACCCGCGGCCTTATTTACTTTCAAATGAAATAGCGCCACCATCGGTGGTATGCGCGGGCGCTATTTCGCTTTTGAGAGTGAAATTGCACCCGCGGGCGTTATTTCTCATTCATTGGTGGCATTATTACTCCTTAGTGACTATAAGGAATATATTAATGAACTGAACGAGAGCGTAAGACGGACGGACAGGGCGAATCTCCTTTTCAAAGTGAAATAAAGCCAAGCGTGAGTTTTCCACTTTTGTCATTAAAGAGATAATGATAAGTAAACAGGTTTTTTTAAGGAAAAGGAAAAAGAATGACCATTCATACTGCAGCTATATGCTATAGTTATCCGATTTTGATAAAACTTTTTGTAGAAATATGTTAAAGTATATTAAATAAGAATATGCCAATAAAAAGACGTTTTCATAAAAAACAAAAAAGTTTTTCTCACTAGAACGCTAGTTTTGGACCGATCGTTCCTATGGGAGCTACGGCATGTTATAGCACGATTCGATCAACTTTGCAGAATTCTGTAGCTAAAAATGAGTGTATGCCAATGATAAGGACGTTTTCATTAAAATCAAAAAAAGGTTTTCTCACAAAAACAAGTTTTTTTTCGACCGATCGTTCAATGGCAGCTAATATAGTCATCCGATCCGGCCGTTCCGACAAACGTGCAAGTATATGTACCAGAAGACTTCGTGCAAGGGGTTTGGCGAGGATAGCTTTAAAACTGACGGAGGAGAGTAGAATCAAGAAAAATACAGACGGCGGACGGACAAACGGACAAGGCCACATCAACTCCAGCTCGTCATGCTGATCAGAATATATATACTTTTATGTGATCGGAGATGCTTCCTTTAATGCGTTACAAACATCCACACAATTTTATAAGACACTCTGCAAAGGGTATAAAAAAGCTTTTACTCACCCACGAGGATTGCTAGTTAAACTAGTTCACAAAAAGTAAAAATTAAAAAAAAAGGGAAAGTTAACTTCGACGCGGCCGAAGTTTTGTATACCCTGCAAATTCCATTGAAAACAAAAAAGGTTTTTACATTTAAGACTACTTTTGGACCTTATTTTTCTATGGGATCTATACTATATAGATGTCTGACTTCGACCAAACTTGGTAAACTCATGGAAAAGCATAATACTCTGTCAATTACGAAATTTGAAGGCGATCCCATTTAAAATAAAAAATTTTCCTCACTTCGAACTAGTTTTCGACCGATCGTTCCTTTAGGAGCTATATGCTATAGTCATCCATCGACCAACCTTCGAAGAATGTGTAAGTATATTAAATAAGTGTATACCAAAGAAAGGTGTTTTCATTAAAAACAAAAAAGTTTTTCTCTCACTAGAACTAGTTTTTTCGACCGATCCTCCTATGGCAGCTATATGCTATAGTCATCCCGATCCGGCCAGTTCCGACAAACAAGATAAAAATGATTTTGAAGTATAATATCATCGGGGATTACTTTGAAGGGGACAAAATAGATATTCATGAATAAATAAATAATTTTTGAAAAAAACACAAAAATTTCTTATATAACAGCTTAGTCATGTAGGGATCATTAAACTCTTTAGACCAGCGCTTAATAAAACCCTAGCAAACCCATGGCTTTATTCACAGAGAGTTCAATGTGAGCGCCAAAATGTAAATACCCAGAATCATGAAAAGATTCGACCTGTTCAAGCTGATAAGAATTCAATAAATATTTAATCAAAAAGGTGGTTCAACGATAAAACGCCGGTATAAGTGCAACAAATTGTTAGAGCACCACGTGTATACGGAATTCAAATCAACCTGAAGCAAAGCAGAATCATTGGGCGAGCTATAGCGCAGGAAGATCTTTAAGTCATCTGCGTACACAAGTGCACGAGAATACTTAATTACATGAGGCAGGTCGTTAATAAATAGCACGAAGAGAAAGAGGTCCAGTATGGCTGCCCTGAGAGGAGGTCACCAGATACTGGATAAGAGATGCAACTATTAAATACAACTTTCTGAGTTCTATACCAGGGTCCGGCAGCTTGCTATCTCGCGTATATGAAAAATTCTCAAAGCAGCGCTGCTCACACACGCATAGTATAATCTCAAAAAGCGCCGCTGCGTTGTTGTTTCCTACGCCGCGACAGCAGTCATTGCTTCTGAAATTCAGAGCAATTTTTGAGCTGCTCTCACACACACCAATGCATTGCAATGCAAATGTAAATGTATTTCTTGCCTCCCTCTGTTTCTAGACCAGTGATCCCCAGCCATGCCCCGGGGGCCGAAGAACATTCGACGTCAAGCCGAATGCTGAAGCAAAGCCTCAAAGTGTTTGAGAGAGACAGAGAGGCAGAGAGCCTCTTCTTGGGGAACCCTGTTCTAGACTGAAGATAAGATAAGATCCAATAAGAGACTCAAAGGAAACCCAACAAACGCAATTTCAAAACTAAAAGACAATGAGAAACACTCTCAAAAGCCTTACAAAAATCAGTAAAAATAACAGCGCTTTGCCTTCAGTAAAGCCCCTTGAATTACTGTGAAGTAAATTCTAGTAAGTTTGTGTAATGGACCCTCTTTGACAATCCATGCTGATCCGGTGAGATAACGGAAAATGGAGTGTTGAAGCTGAAAGGTTATAATTGTTCAAAAAAGATTTTAGGTATAGCAGAGAGTTTGCCTTCGTTGTCGAAATTCCGCGAAGCCAACTTAACACCGCACACGAGGAAGAGCCGACGCCACACGACCGTTTAAGTGTCGGTGTTGCGGCAGAGCGCCGGAATAACCCCAGTCTCGCGCAGTTTGGCTCGCGCCCGCCACTGATCTAAATGTTATTATAAATTGTATCCTAAGCCAGTTGGCATGAAAACGAATTTAGAATGCAGGCATTTAGCCTCAGAAAAGGGCTGATTATCTTCTAGAACGTTGTGGTCGAGGGTTCGAAATCCCCGAAGGCATCGTTTTTTTTTTTTAATTCATTAATTTTTTAAGGTGTTTTTAGCATTGTCTATATTTTTTACAATGCATTAATCGATTTTTACGTCCATAACGTCAAAATATACAAAATTCGTGGGTTCAAATCCCCGTAGGAGCATCTGTTTCTTTTTTTTTAATTTTTATTTTAATTTTATAAATTTCTTTAAAGGGTGTTTTTGGCATTGTCTGTATTCTTTACATTGCATTTATTGATTTTTTACGAACATAACGTCAATATATACAAAATATATTGGCAAAAATATGTTTAGCCCATTGAACTATTTTTAAGCACTCAAATTCCCTAATCTTTTTACCTAAAATTTAAAGATATAGGCTATATTTAACATTTTGAAGGCAATTATCGTCTAAAAAAAAAATTTTAGGTCATAAAACCAGATTCCTAAAATTTTAGGAATCTCTTTTTCTCAGTGTACTCTCACCGCAAATATTGCTCGAGTTAAACAATAATGTACCGAGTCCTAATACGTACCATAATAACCTTTGCAAAGCCCCTATCTGGTGTAAAACATTTCGCCTTCTTATAACGAAAGGATACGAATATTTGAACGTAAATATCTCAGAGCCTGTACCTCGATTTACAGAAAACCACAAAGCAAATACGAAGTACTACCCCAAATAGCTATTTGTATTATATAGCTAACGTTGGCAGGATCGACAATTATTTGATCAACCTTATTAGAGGCCACATTCAAAACTGTTGACTGTTGAATCGCAGCAGGGTTCGAATTGCTGACTAAATATTACCAATACGTCTTAAATTTTGACTAAAAACTAACCTATCACTTAGTAAATATTTGTAAGTCGACTAAATCCGATAAACCTTGACTTTATTCAAAAATCCATAGTCTTTCGTTTTTATTTGAAAATTTTAAAGAATTGAAATAATTTTGGTTATCAATCGTTGTTGTGATTGTTGAGTTGATTGATTTGGATTTAAAAACATATCCCAAATTTTTTCCAGAGTAAAATAACACAAAGAACGCTATATTCAGACATGCCGAAAGAGATACAGTTTTCCAAGTACAGAACCCAGCGCCTTGGCAGGTAAGCGAAACCCTAAATTCCTTGTGTGGGTCTGGGAAAATAGAGAATAGCTAACTCGGCACGGCCGAACTTTGTAACCCTGCAGCTTGGTTAATTTATATAAATAAAAGTCTTGAATTATATTCATACGCGAACAATTTCATATTTGCTTTGATTGATATTTGCTGCTAGCTGATAACCCAAACTGACCAGTAGACTGACTTGTGACTATTTGTCTGACTAGTTTTTACGACAGCTGCTCTAAATATTTGCGATCCGATATTCATCAAACTCGCCACAATCGTGCCGAAGTAGATAATAATAAATAGTTGTTCGAAACATCTGTACTTATTCTCCATATAACCTCTGCATGGGCAAAAAAAATCATCCGTTCACGCCACCCAATTGATAAAATAATTGAAAGTAAAATTTTTTACACATATTGTTGTTATTTTAAAGTATTTCCCATTTGCTCCACTCTAACAAGCTTCTATTCTGAAATATTTTCAAGTAACTGAGAATGAATCTCGAGTATGCAAATTATGCAACCACGGATTACAAAAGGGACAGATTTATAATTTAAAAACTCATCCCTTGCATAGATCAAAGCCGCTGATGGTACTCTGCACAGTGCCAATTCAAGTGCCCCTAAAAAAAAAAAATCTAATGAATTTCTTGAGGATGATGATGCATTATTGTTCCCATAGATATTTACCTAAAATTGAAAATTTAAATTACCATTTGACAGCGTAACGACAACGCATGTTTTCGAATATTGAAAGGGAGGCAGAAATCTGATCCCGAACTACATGTGCGTTGTCAAATGTTTGTTTTGCGATTTTCTTCCACGCATATATATGCATAATTGTCTTTTATTTCAGGTATCAATTACGGGCGTCTATATATTAATACGCTAAAAAGCTTCCATACGAATGTAGCCCTCGAGCATAAGTAAATTCAATTAATTCAAAATTTATAACATGTTCATTAGGAGAATTTCAGCCCAGCCAGAAAAAAAAAATTAATTGCAATTATTTATCGTTTTATAACGAATTAAAAAGTTGAACTTACGCAGACACACTTTACACAGATAGGAGAGCAACAACAGCAATAGGCCAACACTCAATGTGCTTAGCTCAGTGTATTTTGAGCTTTGTAAACAGAGAGAGTGGCTCTCAGTGCGCTCTCCTAAGAAGAGACGATCAACGGGAAAAAAGCTACTACGCATATTTTTTTTGTTTTAAGCAGATTTACAGTTGCTGGTCTGACTGAAATCCAATTGACAAGAAATTTTTTTTGCAGAGGCAAGTGCTGTTAATAAAATATATATTGGAGCGTAAACAATAACTAATATTCTTAAAAAATTTGTTATATTGTTAAGCCTATTGATATGTTCGTCTTTCTTTAGCATGGGAATGTTGGAATGAGTATTAAGACCAGAAAAAATTGTATTGCAATTATTTATTGTTTTATAGCGAATCAAAAATCAATGCGACATGCAGATGGCATTAAATTCAATTGACTAAAAAATTAGTGCGCAAAATAGTCAGTATTGTTCGGGAAATTTAATAAGATGACAAGAATGGTACTTTATAAGGAAACATTCAGTTCCATGGCAAATTCCACTATTCAAATTTAAATACACCGAGCACAATTGGAGACTGTGCAGTGATCAGAGATCGAATCGGTATTACATCGAATCGGAAATACATCGATTCTTGGATTTAACGCCTGTGAGCGGTGGTCAGACATTATCACTACGCTACAAAATCTCTTCAAAAATATTTTATATTTTGCAGGCTTTCCACACTTCTCTTTGGGAAGGCATCCCTCAAGCAAAATACTTTCCCAGGCTGTCGACTTTAAAATAAGAAGAAATGCATTGAAAATTGCTTTAAGACTTACACTTACCAAAACTTTAACAAAAGATCAAGGAAAGAACGAAAGGATAAGTTTATAGCTTTCCGGAACCTATCAAAGTTCAGTTAACCAAATGTTGTCTGACTGTTGAAAATTGGGAATATTTGTTAATCAGGTTTTCCAGGGGTTTCACAAACCGATTCAGATACTATTATTTTTCGTACCAAAAACTATGCAAAATATGAGATTTTTGACATATTGTTTCAACTTAATGAATTGTTGTAATTGGTTCGATGGTCGAATTTCGACCACAGGGCGAGCCTAGTGTAAATTAACCTCTCAAAAATCTTAGCATTATGCGTCAGTGCGTTTTAAGGGGCCAAAACAGGTACATTTTTACGTTTTTTTTATTTAACTAACAAAATATTTCATTTCATCAATTTCACCTATAAAGAGAAATATATTTTATAAGAATGTGAAATTTTTCATTGAAAATCCCTCTCAAAAAAGTGCCCCGGTGAGTTGCAGGATAACTCATGACAGATTATCTGAATGTCAAAAAAAATTTTCTGTTAGTAGATGCTTAAAAACAATTGCTTGGACGGAGGAAAAAAATTGCCTTTTTGGCGGCATTGAGAAAAAAAACAACTTCTTTTTGAGTGAAATTTGCACCCCATGGCCTTGAAAAATCACTTAAAATAGAAAAATAAAAATTTTCGTTCAAGCACGAGATAATTTATTTTAAAGAAGTGTGCAAAATTTTAAAGAAATCAGTTCATAAGTTTTCGAGAAATCGTGACTACCGATTTCAAATACGTAGTTTCGGAAAAACGCGATTAAAGAGAGTATATTGCGCCCTGACGTAGCCTGATAGTAGAACATCCGAAGGCTAATCTCTTAGAATATTACTCAGATCGTTTTTAAACTTTGAGGAGAATATTTAAGCATATTGAATTATAATTTAAGCAAAAAAAAAAATCAATTTTTTGAATCCTGAAACCCACCTAACCCCTTAATCAGGATAAGGAAATATTTTATGGTCAATCTCAATCCATCTTTTTATCGATCAGCAGTTGGCAGTTGGACTTCCAATTTTCGAACCACTGAAGAATAAAAAAGTAAAACAAATTACATAATGATTCACTAACCTAACTAGTAGTCTTTTCTTTGAATGCCAACTTATTTCCATTTCCTTTATCGTTAGTCAAATAGCACCCTCAGTTGATAGTGAAACAAATCTTTAAGTTGTCAATAGTCGAATGTAGCAATACGACTAATGACTAAAATTTCTTTCTAGTTTTTGTAAATATTTCTTAGCCTAGTTGATCAACCTTTTTGATATTTAATTTATTTAGTTTTTATGATTTGATTCCGTAGTCAAAATCATTTTGGTTTAGTCAATAGTTAAGTCATTTTACCCTGAATCGTGTTCCGTGGGAAGTGGTGGTTTAAAAGTATACTAGGCTCCATGGGCCCTGGTGGGTCCAAATTCGCACTTAACATTAAGTCTAAAATAAAATTGTCAAAAAAAATCATTTTTTTTATAGTTTTGGTCGAAAATAATAATAGTATCTGAATCGGTTTGAACCCCCTGGAAAACCTGATATTTTCGCTAACAAATATTCCAATTTTCAACAGTCAGACAACATTTGGTTAACTAACTTTACATAGGTTCCCTGAAAGCTATAAACATCCTTTGGTTCTTTCCTTGACTTTTAAAGTTTGGTAAAAGTGAAAGTCTTGAAGCAATTTTCAATGCGTTTCTTTATTTTTAAAGCTGACAGCCTGTAAATGTTACTAAGAGGATGGCTCCAAAGAGTGTCAGCGGCAAAATATATAAATATTTTTGAAGAGATTTTGTGGTAGCGTAGTGATAATGGCTGGCCTACCACAGGCGGGCGTTAAATCCATAGAATCGATTGTATTTCCGATTCGATGTAATACCGATTTGATCTCTAGATCACTGCACAGTCTCCAATTGTGCTCGGTGTATTTAGAATTTGAAAATAGTGAATTTGCCATCGAACTGAATGTTTCCTATAAAGTACCATTCTTGGTCATCGTATTAAATTTCCCGAACAATTACTGACTATTTTCAAGAACAATTGAATTTAATGCCATCTGCATGTCACCGTATGTATTTTGGATTCGCTATAAAACAATAAATAATTGCATTACAATTTTTCTGGTCTTATACGCATTCCAACATTACCATGCTAGAAAGAAAGACGAACATATCAATAGGATTAACAATATAACAAATTTTTAAGAATATTAGTTATTGTTTACGCTCCAAAATATATTTTATTAACAGCACTTGCCTCGCAAAAAATTTTTGTCAATTGGATTTCAGTCAGACCAGCAACTGTAAATCTGCTTAAAACACAAAAACAAAATATGCGTGAGAAGCTTTTTTCCCGTTGATCGTCTCTTCTTAGGGGAGAGCGCACTGAGAGCCACTCTCTCTGTTTACAAAGCTCAAAATACAACTGAGCAAAGCACACCTTGAGTGTTGGCCTATTGCTGTTGTTGCTCACCTATCTGTGTAAAGTGTGTCTGTGTTAAGTACAACTTTTAATTCGTTATAAAACAATAAATAATTGCAATTAATTTTTTTTTTTGCTCTGGCTGAACTGAAATTCTCATACGAACATATGTTATAAATTTTGAATTAATTGAATTTGTTTTACAATGCTAAAAAGGGCGTACATTCGTATGGAAGCTTTTAAGCGTATTAATATATAGATCTCACAATTTTCAACAGTTTCAGACTAACATTTTACAACTAACTTTGCATAGGTTCCCAGAAAAGCTATAAACATCCTTCCGTCCTTTCCTTGATCTTTTGTTAAAGTTTTGGTAAAGTGTAAGTCTGGCTCTAATTACCAATGCATTTCTTTATTTTTTTACCGACAGCCTTGGAAATTTTGTTTAGGATGGCTCAAAGAATGGAAAGGCAAAATATATAAATAGTGGAAAGAGATTTTGTAGCGTAGTGATAATGGCTGACCCTACCACAGGTAAGGTCAAATCCATAGAATCGATGTATTTCCGGGATTCGATGTAATACCGATTTGATCTCTAGATCACTGCACAGCTCTCAAGTTGTGCTCGGTGTATTTGAATTTGGATAGTGAATTTTGCCATCGAACTGAATGTTTCCTTATAAAGTACCATTCTTGTCATCTTATTAAATTTCCCAAACAATACTGACTATTTTCGCACTAAGTTTTAGTCAATCCAATTTAATGCCATCGGCATGTCACCGTATGTATTTTTTGATTCGCTATAAAAAAACAAATAATTGCAATACAATTCTTTCTGGTACTAATACTCATTCCAATAGTTACCGAAAGAAAGACGGAACATATCATAGGATTAACAATATAACAATTTTTTTTAAGAATATTAGTTATTGTTTACCAAACGCTTGACAAAACGTCTTATAATTCGATAGATTATCGACTGCCGAACGAAAAAAACATGACGTATGTGTCGTTACCTAGCTTTGTCGTTACCTAGCTTTGTCGTTACCATGTAACTAACATATGCCACACTTCACACATATAGCTCAGCAGACCAAGCTGCATTGTTGTTGTTTCAACAGCCAACACTCTCTGTGAGCTGTGCTTTGTTCTCATTTGACATTTGTAAACAGAGAGAGTGGCTCCTCAGTACGCTCTTCCTGTAGAGAGACGTGATCAAGGGGAAAAAAAGCTTCTACGCATTATTTTGTTTGGTTATAAGCAGATTTAAAAGTTACTGGGTTCTAACGGAAATCCAATTGACAAGAAATTTTTGAAAAAGTGCTGCTAATAAAATGAATTTCGGAGCGAAACAATAATTAATAATTATAGTAATTTGCTATATTGCTAATCCGACATTGATGTGTTCATTCCTTTGTAGCATAGTAATGTTGAATCGGTATTAGAGGGCGAAAAATATTGTATTGCTATTATTTATTGTTTTTAGCGGAATTAAAGATACGGTGACATGCAGGATGGCACACGATAATTCCATGAACGCAGAAAAATTAGTGCAAAAATAGTTAGTATCTCTTCGGGAAAATCGATCAGATACAGAAAGGCGAGATTATAAGAAACATATAAACAATTCAATGGGAAATTCACTAATCAAATTTGTACATCACACCGAGCACACTTGGACTATGTGTGATTTTGAGATTGAATCGGCGGCCCACATCGAATCGAAAATACATCGAATATATGGATTTATTGCCTGTGTAGGGTCAGGCACTATCACTGGCTACAAATCCCGCCAAAAAATAGATGTATCCATTTTGTTTCCTTCACTTTCTTTGGAGCCTTCCCCAAAAGCGACATTTTCCAGAAATCGCATTGAACATTTTTTAAGATGATATACGGGCCAACTTTAACAAATGGCAAGAAAAGAAGAAATTATGTTTATAGCTTTCTGCTAGTGCTAAATAGACCTAACTATGCCGTTTGTTTTAACCAAATGTTGGCTGACTGTTTTTTAAAATATGTATATCTGATTCTCCAGGGTTTAAAAAAGATCAGATACAAATATTTTTGGACCAAAAACTATTTGATTAAACTTTTTGACATACACTTTAACACTTTAGACCTAAAAGTGTAAGTATTTCAAATGTTAAGTGTTAATTTAGGATTTCACAATACCTCCTTCTCTATATACATACAAATCTATTAAATAAAGTACACTCAAAATTTTCTTTTGAAAAATGCTACCATTACATCAGTATTTTTCAAAAAGAAGTTTGCTCATTTCCTACGTTTGCCAAAAACGGGCTTTACAGACAACCAATTTTTTATTAACAGCACTTTGCCTCCAAAAAAATTCTTGTCAATTGATTTCAGTCAGACCAGCAACTGTAAATCTGCTTAAAACAAAAACAAAATATGCGTAGAAGCTCTTTTTCGGTTGATCGTCTCTTCTTAGGGAGAGCGCACTGAGAGCCACTCTCTCTGTTTACAAAGCTCAAAATACAATTGAGCAAAGCACACCTTGAGTTGGCCTATTGCTGTTGTTGCTCTCCTATCTGTGTAAAGTGTGTCTGTGTTAGTACAACTTTTAATTCGTTATAAAACAATAAATAATTGCAATTAATTTTTTTTTTGCTCTGGCTGGGCTGAAATTCTCATACGAACATATGTTATAAATTTTGAATTAATTGAATTTGTTTTACTATGCTAAAAAGGGGGCCGTACATTCGTATGGAAGCTTTTTAGCGTATTAATATATAGATATATTCATGATCAGCATAAACAGAAGAGTCGATTTAGCCCTGTCCGTCCGTCTGACCGTCTGAATGAACAGATCTCCAGAGATGGTAAGTGATAGAGGATTGACATGTATGGGACAAAAAAATCTTATATTTGCAGGCAGATCAAGTTTATTTTAAATTTTTGTCACGCCCTCTCCCGCCTCCGCAAATTGGAAAAAAAATAATATCTCTCACAGTTTCATAGAAAGAAAGATCATTTCTTTTGGACATATTTAGTAATCATGATTATTTATCTATCCGCCAAAGGAATGGTAAAAGATCGGACGAACGATAGTCGAGTTATGAGGAAAACAAACTATTATGGGCAGCACTGGTCGCATAAGTCGGGCTTGATCGACTTTCTTACTTGTTTTTATTGATCTGCTACTTATATATAACTCTCTGCAAAATTTGGCTTAAATCTAATTACAAGTTTTTTTTTTTAAATTTAAAAACCAAAATGTTGAAAAATTTTCCAACTTTGATATGGATAAGCAATATGTTTAAAAAATTTTTATATTTTTTAAGTATGTGCGTTAAAGTCTTCTCATTGAGCAACTTTTTTTTCGACTTTTTTTGCATTTTATTTATTGCTTGGGTAGTTGTGAATATGCCCCTAAAAGGATTTTTAGAAATTCGAAATACTTTAGAAGATACAGCCTTTTTTGTGAAGCAAGGTCTTCGTCAATATGAGCTATTTTTTTCGCCTCATTTTCGAACGAAGCGGCATAAAGTAACCACCGAATTTCGTTGAAAATGTTTATTGTTAGGTAAAAACGTGTTTGCACACATATTCATACAAACATACGAATACACATTTCTGCTTATTTTAGGTTGAAGCATTTTTTGAGTCCAGGTGTTCAACTAAAAGCATCATTTAGTTCAGTTTGTATCGAGTTGAGCAACAGACGCGTGCGCTTCAGTGAACGGAAAAAGTAAATTTTTCATAAATTTATTGTGATTTTTGTAAAATGGATCGGAAAAGTAATAAAGAAAAAAATAGTGGAAAGTTAACTTGGCTCGGCCGAAGTTTTGTATCTGCAGCTTCCATTAAAAACAAAAAAGTTTTTCTAACTAAGACTACTTTTTCGACCTTTCTTTTCTATGGGATCTATACTATATAGATGTCTGATTTCGACCAAACTTGGTGAAATCTTGGAAAAGCATAATACACTGTTAATTACGTGGCGTTAATTTGGAGGCGATCCCATTTAAAACTAAAAAACTTTTCTCACTAGAACTTCTTTTTCGACCGATCACTCATACTGCAGCTATATGCTATAGTTATCCGATTTTGATAAAACCTTGTAGAAATATGTTAAAGTATATGAAATAAGAATATGGCAATAAGAAGGACTTTTTCATTATAAACAAAAAGTTTTTCTCAGTAGAACTAGTTTTTCGACCGATCGTTCCTGTGGGAGCTATATGTTATAGTCATCCGATTTCGACCCAACTTGTAGAATTGTGTAAAAGTTGCCAATGATAAGGACGTTTTCTTTTAAAAAACAAAAAGTTTTTCTCACTAGAACTAGTTTTTCGCCCGATCGTTCCTATGGCAGCTAGAGCTATAGTCATCCGATTTCTACCAAACTTAGTGAAATCATGGGAAGGATAGTAAACTAAGAAATACGGACTTTGGAGGCGTTTCCATTAAAAACAAAATAGTTTTTCTCTTTAAGACTAGTTTTTCAACCGATCGTTCCTATGGCAGCTATATGCTATAGTCATCCGATCCGGCCGGTTCCGACAAATGTGCAGCATATTTGTACCAAAAGACTTCGTGCAAAGTTTGGTGAGGATAGCTTTAAAACTGACGGAGGAGATAGCATAGAAACAGACGGACGGACAGGGCTTAATCAACTCAGCTCGTCGTGCTGATCAAGAATATATATACTTTATGTGGTCGGAGATGCTTCCTTCTATGCGTTACAAACATCCGGACAATTTTATAATACCCTTTGCAAGGGTTTAAAAACCGCCCAGTGAGCGTCAGAATCGTGCTAAAAAACGCGTGTTTAGTGGAAATCAGCATCTTAGACCAGAGAATTCTGAATATGCCCAGTACATCGGCCAAGAAATTCAAGAATAACGAAGACGACGAAGTATCAATCAAAAACAATTTGAAGTATTGCATTCTCGAGTTCTGTTCTGTGTTTACACGTTGTCAGCGTTGGTAATTTGTGCCTCATGCAAGCAAAAAATTGAGTTCTCAGAAGCCTCACCAAATGGAGTTGATTTTAAATCGCTTTGAACTGCGCCTGCCCACGCACAACATATATTCCTTCGTCACCTATGATCGGAAAAATCATATCAAATTAATCGACGCTTGGTTGTTGCCATGCGGCTTTTAGGGATTGGGCCAAAAGGTATAACCATGTTTTGTGGCCTCATGGACTTCGCACAAAGTTTCTCCAACAATCTGTACTATACTACCCTACAAAATTTGTATCGTTGCTGGAAAAGCCATGTACGAACATGTCATTTCAAAAGCTATTGGAGAAGAAAAGAGGCTATGATCGAAGCGAATCCGGAGTGCGATCCCACTTTATTTACTGTGTCGGGGGATGGGACTTGGAAGAAACGTGGCTTTGCTTCCCTTTATAGTGTCACAACTTTGATTGCCAAGCATACCAAAAAAATTGTTGACACTGTCGTAAAATCTCGTCTGTGTAACAGCTGCCAATATTGGGAAGCCAAGGAGGAAGAAGAGCCAGAGGCTTACTAAATTTGGCTTGATACTCATGACGAAGAATGCACCATAAACCATAAAGGAAGCTCTGGGAAAATGGAGGTGGACGCTGTAATAGAGATGTTCTCCAGGTCGGTTGAAACACACGGCATAAAATATGTAAAGTATATCGGCGATGGTGATTCGAAGACCAGCAGAAAGCAGTTTCTACGAAAAAGAGGAAGGTGGCCTGTATGGAGCTGGCATCGCCGACTAAGATTTGTAAGTAAAAATATTTGAAATATTTAGATTTTCTTTCAAAGGCCCTTTTTGACTACCTGGCCAGTTTTCTTCACATCTACTGAACCAATTTTGATGAAATAAAGTGAATTCGACGGAGAATTGTTAGCTCTTTAAAACTGCATTTAAACATTTTTGATTTTTTTTTTTTCCAAAAAAATTACTTCAAACTTTAAACGCGTTTATTTCGAAACCACGTTTTGAACTGGCGGCCATGATATCTCCAGTTCAACAGAACCGATTTTCATGAAACAAAGTGGAATCGACGCAGAATTGTCACCATTCTCGGGTGAACCTTGACCACAATTTTAAAAAATTTTTTACTATTTTTTTTTTACACTAAACTACAAAAAAAACCTGAAATTGAATTTTTTTTTGAATGGCCGCCATTTTGTCAAAAAAATCACAAAATTAAGTTTGAGGTTCACCCTTGAATTACATCTATACTGATTATAACCCCGTTTTTTTTTTCATTTCAGACGCTCCGGAGACCCGGAATCGTGGCCGCCGTGACGACACCTTTTTTTCACCACCAACTTTGAAGTCTCATTACTTTTTGAACAGCCCTCGTATCGAGGCAAAAAAAATTTTTTATTTACTTTGAACCTTTTGTAATACAATAAATAAAAAGTTTTCAATTATTCTTTGCGTTTTCAAATAAGAATTTTTTAAAAGGGTCCAAAAAACGGGTTTTGAATGAGAAGACCCCCTTAAGTTTAATCTTTGAAGAACATTTCGTAAAACATTTTAGCTTCCTAGATAGTCTGGTGTATAAATGCCAGAGTTTCGGCCAAAAAATGAGATTTCTGGCCCACAGTGCACTGGTCGAACCTAGTAAGCTGCACAAATATATGAGTGCAAACACAATTAACTCATGTGAAGCACTTCATTTTTAAACTGAGTTTACTGAGCTGCATGAAGCATCCAACTGGAATTGTGGGATATCATTTTACAGAATGGACAAAATAATTAGTTATGAAATCACAAGGACTTATGTGTGTATGAAATGAAATTAGTTTTGTTATGGATAAGTTGCTAATGGTGATGATTTTCAATTACACCAGCCGGCTTGGCTGGCACTCAATCTTGTTGTGTATATTTGAGACAAATTGCGCTTGGAATAAGCGCAAATAAAGTTAAACTGTAATAAAAACACCAGAAAAAAAAGTTCAGCTCAATATATTATACTATTTACCAAAGGTACAGAGATTATTCAGTTTGTGCAGTTTGTTTCAGCTGCTAATGTAGCAGCAAAATACCTATTCAGCATACAATGGTTAGCTAAATGGCACTAAATATGTATGCAATATGTGTACGTGTGTGTTTGTTGCCGGATGGCGTGTGATTGACCTACCTCTAGGTGAGTTACAACCATATTGCCTTACCTTTGTGGCCCACAACGATAACAACAACGACCAAAAAGCCCACAATGTCAACAGTTGGCGTCAGCGAACATTTGTGGAACCTTCTCCTTAAAAGGAGCAGCGAACCGCCAGCTGACAAACAGTTTCTGCTTTTGTGGTAGTACAACGTTTAAACATGCAAACGAAACGGAATATATGAGCAAGCGAATTGCATCGTGAAGTTGAAATCATTAAAGGTGCTTATACTGCAATTAAGAAGCTGAACGTTTGAATATTGACGACATTTGGAAATTAAAGTTCACCAGCTCGAGTTGATTCAGCAATGGATGAATTGTTATAACTGATGATGTCGCTTCATGTATCCTACCCGCAAGGATATACTATCTGTAACGTAACCATTAGATGGCGAAATAAAATACTCTCTTCATTTGACGAGAGACGTTTTAAGCAGATGCTTACTCTGTCTCAGAAGCCACTTGGCAACTTGCCTTGATATTATTTTGGTGTTATGTCTTAATCAATTGAGTTTTGGTCTAATATATCCACGAGTATGAAAAAAAAGAAGGAAAAATGTTTTCCTCAATGGAACGCGAATTATAATGTACTTTTGCACAACTTCATGATCCCCCTTTTCCCATTTTCAATGGGAACAGGGTATAAAAATATTCTCAGATGGACAGCGACTTATGGTCTGGGATTAGTACTGAAACGAATTGTGTACCGGTTCCGGTACGTCTCGAAAGTAATGATTCGGTTTCTATACGGTACGCCATTTTTTATTATACTCTGAGGTACACAGAGTATATTAAGTTTGTGCAAAAGTGTCCGTCTGTCCGACCGTCTGTCGGTCTATCCGTTTGTCCATATGAACAAACAGATCTCAGAGATGGTAAGAGATAGAGGTTTGAAATGTATGGAACATATCTTTTGTTATACTTGCAGGAAGATCAAGCTTATTTTCACCATTGTGGCCATGCCCCCTCCCGCCGCCGGATAAATGTCATATCTCCCTCAGTTTTATAGATATAAGGTTTGAGCCTTCTGGACATATTTAGTATTCGGGATTCTTTATCGATCCACTGAAGAAATTTTAAAGATAGGATGAATGATATTCGAGTTATAAAGAAAACAAACAAATATGGGCAGCACCGGTCGCAACGGTGAGGTGCAGCACTTCACAGGTACAGAGTATGCTATTGTCGGGCTTGACCGACTTTCTTTCTTGTTTCGGTATACCGAATAAAAATTTTTTAAATATTCGAAAAACTAAATTCTGAGAAAAGCCCAAATCATTTTATTCCTTTCTAAAAAATGTACCACTATTCAACATAAAATTTTGAGTCGTTTGATATTAAAGGCCTGTATCCCGCACTTCGGAAAGTTCTTGCCAGGAATTTGCGATTTATTTTGAAATTGTGGAACCCAAGTAAAATATTTTGGCCAAGTTTGAATTTAAAAAAACTTAAACAAAATAATGTTAAATCAACTTCGGTCTACTATTGTTGATTTAATTTCAGTTCGACCTGTCTAGTGGTTTATTATTAATTGAGCATCATACCTCGACATCAGCCACATTGGTCTCATACTTCGCTCTAAATTATTGGGCCTATGTCTGTGCAAGACTCTGTAGTGTGGCTTGAAAAGAAATAAAACTCAATGGTAAATAAGGTCTGCTGTATTTGGGTACAAGATTAGAACAAGAGCTCAGCAGTCGGGTCAGTACCTTGGCCAAATGAATCTGCTGCTTGTGTAGCAATAAGGGAGAATGAAACTATTACAAAACAGAAGCCGCTATCATTAATTTAATTGAATTAAATCTTGTATTATATTTATATGTGTGGCCGGGTGGCTTAGCGGCTAGTGTGCCCGACCGCTGTGCAAGAGGTCGTGGGTTAGATCCCGCCTCGGAACATCTAATGAAAAGTTTTTTCTTTGAATAAAACTTTACACCCGGTGCTGAAGACTCAAGAGGTAGTCTCTTGACCAGTCGATCCAGAACTGCTGCTTGATGCCTGATGTCAGCTGCCATCGTTTTAAGTAGCTGATTTTTACGTCTGGCACTTGCTGCGTAGACGCGAATGGCAGCGCTTCAAGAGTTGTTCCTACGAGTAGATGGGCTAGAGTTACGATTTCGCAGTCGTTTTGTTTGCTGCTGGGGGCGGTAATCGTTCGTGAGCTGAGGATCGCCTGTGTCTCCACTAGGTTTCCAAGTTGTCCTGACGTAGAATCGATTGCCTTGAGCAGAAGGCTCTTGGCCACCGAAATGCGGAGCCCGAGGAGGGATGAATACAAAGGTTAGTCCCCGTGTTGCTGCAAAGGTTGAAATGGCATCTTTGGGAATCATTGTCGCAATATAGTCGCTTGACAAGCCCACCAATGAACCTAGACTGACACATGATAAAGGTGTTAGAAGTGTCTCGGGCATTAATTAACCAAATTTGCTGATGAAGAAGCCCAACTAACACAAAAGGGCTTGCATGACAGTTTGTGCGGTGCAAATATTCAATATAAATGTGATAAATCGGCTTTTCTTTGGCATGAGCAGCGGAAATTTAGCGTTGTGAGGTGCTTTAAATAATCGTCCTCCAGCTCGCACTAACCACAGCGTCTTTGTTCCATCTTGATGAGGATATAAAAAAGGGGTCAACTTCTGGTACACCGATTGCAAGCTCGCTGATTTCTTTAATTATGCGATGTCATCTGCAAATTCGATTTGTTGAATTATGGAAACGACGACCAGAAATGCAAATCATAGCTCAGACGCTGTCGGCACTAGAGAAGAGTGCTCAGTTTCATTTCCATTAATAAATTGTAACATATACGAAATAACGCGGAGAATTTTAAGATAAGGGGAAGAATTCTTGATGAGTTTGAGTACCACATCGACCTCTTTCATCGGGCGCGATCATGACTATCGCATTTTTTCGTTTCTCCAAGAACAATTGTTCTTGTGTAAGATCAAGATAAGAATTTGTTGGCCAATCTCGAATCTGACCAGAATACATCCTGGTCTACAGCGAAATCGAGTAATTGCCGGCCGCCTTTCCATAGCTTGGCCAACAACTGTGCTGTGCATATTTTCAACTCGAACATATAAGCAGCAGCCATATGCTCTGCAGACGCATCCGAAAACCCATGAATTTCAACCTTACATTGTTTTAAAATGCCGACGTGTCTCGGAACAGAAATCGAATCTACTTCGACGAAGCAATTAGTCAGGTCTTCCAAATCTTGCCTAAATTGTGTTGGAAATGGGTCATCCCAAGCAATCCCAAGCCTTGGAGCCATATTTCCTGTAGTAGAATTTTGGATCGAGTAATTATAGGGCTCAACAAACCAAGCGGGTCATAAAGACGAGACACAAATGACAATATGGAACGATTAGTAGGCACCATGCCAATGATTTCATGGAGTACTAAATTGGATTCCAGATCAACCTAGCGTTTTGGTCTCTTCTTCAGCCCAAGGGAATAATATGATAACTGTTCAAGTTCTTCACAGTTTGAAGACCATTTCGTTGGTTCGACTGACTTAACACCTATCAACTCGAGATGCAGTCTCGCAATTCTTCTGCATTCTGCACCAGCCAAAAGATCATCGACATAAAAGAATTTGTTTATTTGTCGATCACGAATATTGCGATTTGTTTATTTGTATAAATATAGTTAACAATTATCTTCAACATTAAAATTTAAAGGGATATAAAATATTGATCTACTTCCCCGTCCATGTTAGGGGAGTTTTTTATTGATATGCCAAAAACGGTGCGGAAGCCGTGCCATATGTCACTGAATTTAGTCGATATATTTTCAGTGGATCAGTAGGCCGCTCTCTCCTGACAATAAATTTAAATTGCTCTGGGTTTCGTCAACCTCGATTTGAAACGCAGCAATGTGGCGTACAATTGTGGCTGAATAGTTGGTCCAAACATGAGAATTTCATTGAGTGACATCTGAGACGATGTCTTGCTAGATGCATCGAAAACGAAAACAGCTTTGTAGAGAAGCTTTGTGGTCTTAGCACGCATTGATATGGAATAAAATAATGCGGCTCACTAGGGACGGAGTTATCTCTTGCAGTCATATGTCCCAACGATAAGTATTCCTTCATAAATGCAATGAACAGTAACTGAATCTCAGGTTGTTTTGACGTTCTTCTCTCAAGAGCTAAGAATCGTCGTTTTGCTGTCTCATAAGACGAGCCTAAACACTGAGGACTGGACTTAAATGGCAACGAAACGCTCCGACGACCCAAGGGCAAACGTGTGATTGAGTCCAAAAATGACTTCTCGCAAAGCAACTGCTCTGGGGTATACAAATTTGGAATAGATTCATTTGGAATTTCTTCCAACTCCTGAATTTACGAAAAAGTTTATCACACGAGCAAGAATCTTCATCTGCACTGATACAAAGAGTAGAACGCGGATTAATCGAACTATTAGTTCGACACCGACCGATACAACCCATCCAAAGCAGTCGCCTATAATGTTGGCTAATCCTTGCTTCCTTTATCTGAACTTCCCTAAGCAGGTCGAAAAGTGTCTGCTCCAAGTAGCTGGTCTATGCGCTACGGCTAGCTCGACATTCTTAGGAACGTCAACATTTACTACCAGATTTTCCGATTGGTATGATGAAATTGATGTGAAAATGCCGAAATCGGTCGTCATTTCGAATGAATTGACTTGAGAAGCAATTGACGTTTGAACCGAGTGACGCACCGCTGACCGACACTTCCCTATGCCTAACAGACTTGTCTTAGACTTATCTCTCCCTCCTTTTAACTTCAACTGATTTGCCTAATCTTCAGTAACGAAGTTCACTTGCGAGCCAGAATCCAAAAGCGCTCGGGCCATCTGAAAAGACCCACATTGATCTTTTTATTTTAACAATGGCTGTCAGAGACGTTGCTGGCAAAATTAACTGACGATCTTTGAGTTGTTGCGGGAGTCCTAGTTCCTAACGGCTGACTATGTTTTGCTGTTGTAGTAGACTCAGGCGCATATCTATGGAATAGGGTATTGTGAGGTTTTAAACAAACTCTGCAGTTACTTGACTTACAAGTTGAAACTAAATGTCCTTATCGCAGGCAGTTAATGCAAAGTGGAAAATTTTTTTCGAATTTAAATTACGAAAATAAATAATTTTTGAATTTAAATCATGTATAAAGTGATTATTGGATTTACAAAACGGACATTTTGGAGCAGGTGGTTGACTAGGCTGGGCCACAGTTAACTATGTTTTGCCACCTTTCCGTACACTCATACAAAAAGTTCCAAATTAGCATTTAAAATTAGAAATTCGCCTATGAAATCCGTCCTTAGCCGACTCACCCTAAAATTTAGAAAAAAATATTTTCTAAATATTATGGAAAGCTTTTCTTAACCAAAGGGCTTATTTTTATACCCTGTTCCCATTGAAAATGGGAAAAGGGGGATCATGAAGTTGTGCAAAAGTATGTAACAGAGAGAAGGAAGCATTTGCGACCCTATAAAGTATATATATTCTTGATCAGCATCAACAGCCGAGTCGATTTAGCCGTGTCCGTCTGTCCGTCCGTCTGTCCGTATGAACGCTAACGCTAACGCTAACGCTAACGCTAACGCTAACGCTAACGCTAACGCTAACGCTAACGCTAACGCTAACGCTAACGCTAATGCCAACGCCACGCCACGCTAATAGGCTAACGCTAACGCTAGACGCTACGCACGCTTCACGCTAAATGTCGCTAATGACTATCACGGCAACCATGCCCAACACTGACGCTATAAAAACTAACACTAACATTACTAACGTTAATCGACCGCTAACGCTAACGCTAACGCTAGCACGCTAACGCTCACAACGCATCCTTACACACCGCTACAACGCTAACGCTAACCACGCTAACGATAAGTTTAACGATAACGATAGCGGAGTAGCGATAGCGATAACGAAATCAATAACTTTAACGATACAGATAACGGTACGATAACGGTAATGTTACCCAAACCCGGTCGGAAAAGAATCAGTAAATCGGTTTTATGTGATGTCAGTAGACTGACGGCGGCGTAGCGAACGCGCCGGGATATATGCAAGTCTGTATATATATAAAATGAGTTATCCTGACTGGACCGACTGACTGATAGGCAATCATCGCACATCCTAAACGGTAAGAGCTAGAGGGCTGAAATTTGGACAGGAGTTTCCTTATGTGGTGAAAGTTCGTACTAAGACGGGGTTTTGTAAAATTCCACCCGGAAAAGCGTCGGAGAAGCTTGTTTGGGGAAAATTATTTTTCATTCGATTGACTTGAAATTCGGTTTGTACGAATAGTATGAGAAATAATTCGAGACTTCGTTTTCCCGATTTTGAAATCGATTTTTCGATTTGTGGCAATTCCACTCGTTTTCGGAATTCGGAACAGGCCTAGATGTCTTTAAAAGCAACTAAAGCGATATATTATTAGAAGCGTAGTCGCGCATGGAATCTAAATGTTTTGTATTGAAATCAGATAAAGCGAAATGCTCCACATCTTCAATCGGACTCTCATTTTTTCTTCACCTCGTCTGCATCAATATTCTCGTCCGAAATAGTCTCAAAAGCAGGCCGATCATTGTCGCATTGAATGTATCCGCCGTATGATGGAAACCCATCCAGAAGTCTTCGCCCCTGCGTCTGATTTTGATCAATGCCAGCCTGAAATAATTGTTTGCTGCTTAACTAAGTTCCATGTTCGATTAGCATATCGTATACCTTCCAAAATAGTCAAAGATTTTAGAGATTCCACTCAGATAACCCTTTTCCAATGCTCCACTCGTTTTTTATTCGAACTTACCGGTATTACATTTTAAGGGAGTGGATAATACCTGATCCAGTGGCTGTATTATTGCAGTAGAATTTGGCAGCAAAAAGTGAAATGTTATATTCGAGAATTCCGTTTCCGTATTGTGGCAAAATTTTTAATCAAACAAATGTGTAATTACTTTCTTTAGATCCTTTTTAAGATCTACAAGTATATGTGCCCAAATCACGCTCGTCATCCAAAAGCTTCTATTGTTATAATATCCAATACATAAGGTCGAATAAATGTTCTAGTTGTATTGCACAGGAGAAAGCAATGTGAGACGTTGCTTTGTGTTTTAAATCCTTTTGGATTTTTCATGCTTGCCTTTGTAGCTTTGTTAGCAGTGTCTTGTAAAAGGTGATTTTTTCAGCTATTATCTTTTAGCAACACTGGCTTCCCCAGCTCATGCACGTTTCCGTGTTTTGTTTCCACTGTCAAACATCTTCAGTTTGGTAATCTAACCATGAATCGTCTACAAACGAACAACGCTTGCAAAATTACTGAATTTTATTATCAAAATGCGTGCTCTGTTAAGAAAAGTTCATCGCGCGCTTCTTCCATTTTATGGTCAGTTTAATCGACCCAATGAAGCGGTTATTCGGGCTATTGTGACTAAATTTTCGCACCAAATTTTACATTGTTGGACATTAAACCACCAACACGCTTACGTAGAGTGCGAACTGAAGAAAATATCGCAGCTAAACGCCAGTGCTAATGATGACCATCAATTATCGATTCGTCGCCGTTCGCAGCAATTGGGCTCTGTTACTCAACAACGTGGAAAATTTTGCGGAAGGATTTAGGTGTGAAGCCTTTCAAAATACAGCTGGTGCAAGAATTGAAGCCGAACGACCTACCGCAACGTAGAATTTTTGGTGAATGGGCTCTTGGAAAGTTGGCCGAAGAGCCATTTTTTTACCGAAAATTGTATTCAGCGACCAAGCTCATTTTTGCTCACTGGGTACGTAAATAAGCAGAATTGTCGATTTTGGAGTGAATATCAGCCAGAAGCATTGCAAGAGCTACCAATGCTCCAGAAAAAGTGACAGTTTGGTGCGGATTATGGGCTGGTGGCATCATTGACCGTACTTCTTCAAAAATGATGCGAATCGTAACATAACTGTGAATGGTGAGCGCTACCAGGAGATGATATCCAACTTTTTTTTTTTTACCAAAATGCTAGAGCTTGACTTGCAAGACATGTGGTTTCAATAAGACGGGTGCCACATGCCACAAAGCACGCACAACAATGAACTTATTGAGAGGCGAATTCGGTGAACATTTTATTTCATAATTCTGGGACCGGTCAATTGCAGCCTATACTGTGCGATTTAACGCCTTTAGACTATTTTTTGTGGGGCCATGTTAAATCATGTCTATACTGACAAGCCCGCTTCATCGACGCATTGGAAGACAAAGAGCTTTATGGTCCTGTTCCCATGAGCAACACTGGTCCCCTAAAAATCTCCATTTTTTAGAACGGATTTTGGTTGAGCCAGGGCAACAATGCTGCTTCCATAATGATGTGTGTTTCATCCCTTTTCTTGTCAGGATTGGTGAGTGCACGGACTCACTTGTTTTTAATGCGCGAAATGGTGCTGATGCTTATTTGATGTTTCTCAGTCCGCATCTTTGGATCGTTGTTTGCCGAATGCTTCTAACGCATACAAGCAAGATCCCGACCATGCTTGATCAGCAAGATGAGCTGAGTTGATTTGGCTCAGTCCGCTCTGTCTGTCTGTTTCAATGCTATCCTAATGTCATCCGGATCGGATAACTATAGCATATAGCTATCGCCGAGAAATCGATCGAAAAACTAGTTTTAGTGAGAAACAACCTTGTTTTCCATGGAAAGCACACCTCCAAACTTCGTATTTTTAGTTTGCTATGCCTTCCGATTATTCCACCAAGTTTGATCAAATCGGACATCCATAAGTATAGCTGTCATAGAAAACTTGAGTCCGACAAGTAGTTTTAGTTAGTAAAACTTTTTCTTGTTTTCAACGGACATGTCCTTAAAATTGGAATATACACAGAGAAAAAAACAACTTAAATTTAACTATTTACACTTTGATTTAACTATTTTTGCCATTAAAAATCACCACAGTGTGTTCTATTGAATCTGAAGTGTGTTCATTTAAATCTCCTATTTAATATGCCCATAATTGATTTCAAGTGTTTTGATGTTCTATTTAAAGTGACGGCATATTAAAATTATGTATGTGTAAGCATTTTAATTTCAACTATGGTTCATACTGAAATTAAAATTTTTTATATTCAATTTTAGTTATTTCCATTATTTAAATATGTTTATATATTGGTTTTAAAGTGCAACCATATTAAATATCATTATGTACATGTCGGAATATTAATGTCCATACTAAATTTACTATGTGTTCTGTCTTTAAATTAAAATATTCATATTTAATTTAAATATGGTCATCTTTGTGTTAAATATATGCAAATTTAAATATAACATGTTTCCTATTTAAATTTATTAGTACTCATATTAAAAACATTGAACTTCAAACTCAAAATCAAATACATTTTATAGTTAATTCAAATATTTTTTATATTCAAAGTTAAGTGGTTCATAATAATTTTTTTAATTTAATTTATTTCAAATATATTCATGATTAATTCTATTACTAAACATCTTTAATAAAGTATTGTTTATATTTACCTTTAAGTAGATCCAAATATAATAAATAGGCGTTTTGCAGTTTTTGTTTATTTAAAGTTTTTATTGAAAGAAAAGACTTAAGGTTAAGTACATAGGAGTGATTCTTAAAAACGACAACTAAAAGGGGGTTTGAATTTTACATAACTTTTCCATTATTGATAGTATAAATATGCATTGGGTGACTTAGTGAAAATGTGATTTCTTTAATAACGATGGTTTTACTCTTCTGGCCAACTTCATATGCTTGCATATGGTTGAAAAATTATCTATATTTATGTTATTACAAGAACAAAGATTTGATTTTCTTGATAAAAAAAGAATATCAACTTAAACAAAATTTCCTACATCTCTCATTATTCGCTAAATAGTAGTTCTTTTTTTAAAAAAACCCTTTGTATTCGACTTCCTAGAGAATTGCAATCGATCAGACTCAAACCATAGGAGCAACTGCACTTTTCAAGACTCACTGTTTTTTATAAAAACATCTCCTCAATGTGCACTTCTCAAAAACTATTTGGGATTCCCCTTTCGTAAGTAATTGAGAAATTCGAACAATTTAGAGGACTTAATGGCTAAAGATTGACAAGCATTTATTCTTGAAGTAATGGATCTTAAGTATATTTTGGTAAGCTTTATGTTTGGCTTCGAAACG
>JAEIFV010001171.1:0-82960 GCA_018904265.1 Lordiphosa collinella
CACACTGTAAACATATTGAAACACATTGTAGCACTTTGCTGCAATGTTTACGTAAACAAAGTGGAGTAATTTGACCACATACAACATTGGACAGCCAAAGCGCCTAGTCAGCATAATGGCTAAGCGCGGTCGCTGTTTCATTGCGCACATAACTCGCTCTTCCTCTCTTAGCGACGTGAGCGCCAGCAACATATACATATACAAATATCAATACCGAATGCTCTGCTGCCAGCGTCTCTGACAGCGCAGTTCTTAGCCTTAGGGGTAAACCCACTCTTAAGAATTTGTAATAAATATTATGCATAAGCTTGTGAACAAGTAAAGATCGAGGCACAGAGTGCGCTCGCACCAATAAAGACAAAACCACAAACCAATTAGAAGACAGATACTTATTTGGACATTTTATGGATTACATGGGGTCTTATGGCGACCGTAACGTAGAGCCTGGAGGCTACCCAGAAGGAAAGGAAGGAAGAAAAACACAGAAACAACCCAGAAGGAAGAAGGAAGAAAAACACAAAAACAACCCAGAAGGAAGGTAAGAAAGATATGCGAAAGCAAAACAAAAATTACAGAGTGAGTAGAATGCTAGGTGTTTTGTTCAAAAATTACTAAGTATGAAACCTCAAAAGAAAAAGGAGGTCTTCGTTGCAAAATTTCAAAAAATTGCCGAAATAAGAAAGGCATTGAACAGTGAAAAATCCCCCAAAATGGGAGGATGCCTGTGAACTCCACGAGGAGTTATCATTTTTAAAGCAACAAATACAAAATAAAACAAAACAAACTCCCTACGAAAACTCCCAAAATTAAATCCATATCAAAAGCATATCCTAAAAACAAACCACCCAGGAAGCTGATCCCAATTAAAGCTAAAAGTGCCCAGGAGACTGTAGAGGCCCACTCTACACACCAGCATGTCAGTATACATGCCACAAAACCAATAAACCTGTGCAGCCAGCACCGGCGAAGGCAACAAGCCAGACCAGAAGGAAGACAACCCCCGCCCAACATGTCGTATATACATGCCACAAAACCAATAAACCTGTGCAGCCAGCACCGGACCCGTCTGCGCGTCAAGCCAGACCAGAAGGAAGACAACCCCCCAATGAGATCTGAAGGAAGGATGAGCAGTTTAGATTATAAAAAAAAACACAAATGAAATTTTAAAAAAACATTGTACGAAACATTTTAATTTTGAGCTGTCGACTTAAACGGCCCGAAAAGATTCTATTAGTAGGGAAAACTGTGACCCACCCTTAATATCCCAACCATTCTCACCGTCGTAAGACGTATTAGGACACATTATTATTATTAAAAAAAAACATACAAATTTCTATTCTTCGTATAAAAAAAAAAAAAAAACAAATTTTTCCAAATAAATACAATTTTTTGACAAAAATTAAGATTTTCAGTTATAAACATTAAATAAAAAAAAAAAAAGGAAAGGAAAACAAAAAGCAATCGCAGGCAAGACATACAAATTTTCAAACTGTAAAGTTAAATGAATAGTAACCGTATAAGCAAAGATTTAGATTTCTCAATTAATGAGCCAGAATCCAAAATTCTTAATATATTTTCCATAAAGAATAAAACACCCAATATGGGGGTTAATTGATTCAAAAACAGTGGATCTCCACTGCAAACGTAATAAACAAAGTAGAATCGAACACAATTGACATGACTTTAACAAACATACTTTTGATAATAATCGTTGTTATAATGTGTGCCTATATCCTTTTTAAAGCATATAAGATGCACAATAAATGTATATCCAAAAGAGCCATAAGCCATGCTAATGACTTAGATAAGTCCTAAAAAAAAAATTTTTTCGCTCAAACGACGATTATTACCAAGGGTATACAAAACAAAATTTTCTAAAGAAAATAAAAAAAAAAATTCAAAAACATAATTACCAAATGAGACATGAACAATATAAAATGAGAAATGAGCTTAATTAAATATGGAATGGGAGCATTTGAAAACCCAAATCCACAAAATAAAAAATACCTTTGACAAGTCTTACAAATGTTTAAGCCAAAATAGAGCTATATACAGAAAGACACAATAAATAAACATGCTCCAAATACTTGCCGAATCCTTCAATGAGACAAGAATATTAGTTCATGAAAAACAAAGATAATATAAGCCAGGCGAACTGGTCTAAAATATCAAAGTTATTACTTAGATTACGATCGAATTTAATAACAATCAGGGATAAGTATAATTTAAATATTTCAGCCCCGACTATCTTAAACACACCTTGACCATAGAACATAGGGAAGAATTAGAAGTAACAGATCAGGAAAACGTCTTAACAGAAGACGACGAATCAGATAATGAAGATAACGAAAACATAGATATAAAAGAAAAAGATCTACACGATCTAACAATTCCTGCAGTAATATTATTACCTGAAATAGCAGAAGAAATAACAGAAGAAATTGATACAGAATCTGACTCAAATTCAAACGAGGAAGAGAGACAAATATAGCAATATGGCAGAAGCAGTATCTGCCCAGAGGGCATACATCAGGGAAATTGCCCAAACAATACCTGATTTTGACGGAAAGAAAATTCATCTTGAGAAATTCTTAACCGCCCTAAGGATAGTAAACCTGACTAAGGAAAATAATGAGGCACTTGCAATTGAAGTGATTAAATCTAAAATAACTGGCACAACCCTTAACAAGATCAGAAATGAGACTACAATAGAAGGGATAATAACAAAACTACAGACCTGTAGTCGGTGAAACACCCGCTAACATAAAAGCAAAAATGGCTACACTTACCCAAAAAGGTAAAACAGCCACCCAGTTTACAAATGAGGTTGAAAATTTGCGACAACTTCTTGAATCAGCATACATGGACCAAGGCATACCCGCTGAAAATGCAGACACTCTCAGCCACAAGCGAGGCCATTGACACAATGATTAAGAAAACCGATCATGAAAGTGTCAAAACGATTTTAGAATCTGGTTTTCTGTACAACAATGGATGCAGCCGTCAGCGCCTACATCCGTACCAGTACCAGAGTTACCGGTAGTGTGAATACAGTAATGTATTCCCAAAGAGGTAACAGCTACCGTGGTAATAACTACCGTGGTAATAACTATAGAGGAAACAACTATAGAGGAAATTATCGTGGTAGAGGCAATGGCAGCTACCAAAACAGAAATAACTACAATAACAACGGTAACAACAATTACCGTGGAGGCCGAGGTAATGCCAATGGAAATAATAATAATTCCAATAGAGGCCAAAATAATAACAACAATAATAACCGAAGCAATGTTAGAGTAGCCCAGAATAACTCGGGAAACTCCCAACAACCTTTAGATGCACAACAGTAAAAAACCATAAGGTTCACACCATCAATCTTAGCCAGAACATATTCGTAAATTTTACTAATGTAGAAACAAATAAAAAACTTGTCTTTTTAATAGACACAGGTGCAGACATTTCTCTTTTAAAAGAAAATTCTGATATCTTTCATGATATTCAGGAAAACAATAAAATTAGTATTCAAGGCATAGGCCAAGAACTAATTCAATCCAAAGGATTAACTCCACTCGAGATACAGACAGACAAATACATAATTCCACACGATTTTCATATAGTAGACTTACATTTTCCAATACCATGTGATGGAATAATAGGCATCGATTTCATAAAGAAATTCAATTGTCAATTAGACTTCAAGCCAACAGAAGACTGGCTTATAATGAGACCAAATAACTTAAAATTCTCAATTTATGTTCCAATAACATACAGTTCTGGTAACAACTCAATAATTCTACCAGCAAGATCTCAAGTAATCCGAAAAATACATATATCCTCAAATGAAGATAGCGTATTAATTCCCAACCAAGAAATTCAAACTGGCATTTATGTTGCAAATACTATTGCTACAACCAAAAATGCATTTGTCCGATTACTAAATACAACCAGTACAGATCAAATAGTGAATATAAAAATTAGCAATATGAATCACTTTCGAACTACGATATAGTTCAAACTAATTCCGATGAAAGAACAAAAACTGTCATATCTCAATTAACAAAAAACTTTCCACCACAATTCAAGTCACAACTAACAGATTTATGCACTGAATATAGTGATGTATTCGGACTTGAAACCGAATCAATAACAACAAACAATTTCTACAAACAAAAACTAAGATTGAATGATGATGAACCAGTATACATAAAAATTACAGAAATCCTCATAGTCAGATAGACGAATACAAGAACAGGTACAAAAATTAATCGACAATAAAATAGTCGAACCGTCTGTGTCACCGTATAACAGCCCACTTTTGTTATTTCCGAAAAATCTCTTCCCGGTTCTGAAAAAGAAAAAAATGGCGATTAGTAATTGACTATCGTCAGATTAATAAAAATTTTGTGGAATAGAATTGATGATATTTGATCAACGAGAAGAGCGAAATATTTTTCATGCCCAGACTTAATGTCGGTTTTCATCAAATTGAACTTGAAAAGTTCAAGAGATATAAGTTTTAAACAAGGTTCATATCGTTCTCACGCGCCACCTTGATCTAAAAATAGCACCAAATTCATTCCAGAAGATGACTAATTCTCCGACAGACCACCGTTTCTGCCGAAAAACTTAACCGATGTTTTTGAGGTAGAGATACAAAGTTACACATTTTTGGGACACGAGAAAAGGAATCTTGCCAGATGACGTAAAAAATACGACGAAACCGGTCCGAGAGGGGAGAGGGGGTTGTGGTTGTTACAGATATTCCGCCACATAAGACAGCTGATTGCCAGCATGCCTTTGAACATCTCAAATCGGCACAATAAATCCAAACTTATTACAATACCCAGATTTCACCAAAGAGTTTTGCATAAACAAGCTTGTGGAGCAGTTTTAACTCAAAACAAAAATGGACTCCAACTCCCAGTTGCGTATGCATCAAGAGCGTTTACTAAGGGTGAAAGTAATAAAAGCACAACAGAACAAGAATTGGGCAATTCATTGGGCAATAACTCATTTTAGACCATACATTTATGGCCGACACTTCAGGATCAAAACAGATCACAGACCACTCACATACTTGTTCTCAATGATAAATCCAAGCTCAAAGCTCACACGATGCAGACTTGAATTAGAGGAATATAATTTTACAGTTGAATATCTAAAGGAAAAGACAATTTTGTAGCTGATGCGTTATCAAGAATAACCATCACAGAGCTACAAGCAATCAACAGAAATATAATGAAAGTCACTACAAGATACCAAAGTAGACAAAAATCCTGCGCAGGAGAAAGAAAAAAAGAAATAGAATTGCCTATGCAATCTATAGAAAAAGCTTCAAAGCCCAACGTATACGAAGTCATCAAAAATGACGAAGTACGAAAAGTAGTGACCTTGCAAATAAAGAATATGCTATGTTTTTTTAAACATGGAAAGGAAATTATTGCAAGATATGATGTTAGCGATTTATATACTAATGGAATTCTAGACTTAGGTCAGTTTTTCCAAAGGCTTGAAATGCAGGCCGGTATACATAAAATCAGCCAACTCAAAGTGGCACCGTGGGAAAATATCTTTGAACAAGTTTCAATTGATAATTTTAAACAAATGGGCAATAAAACACTAAAATCATTGAGAGTAGCGCTACTCAACCCGGTGACCCTAATAGAAAATGAAAAAGGAAAGAAGCTATACTGTCTACATTACATGATGATCCAATACAAGGAGGTCACACTAGCATTGCAAAAACCTTGGCCTAGGTCAAAAGACATTATTTTTGGAAAGGCATGACTCGAGATATTACTGAGTACATACGGAAATGTCAAAAATGTCAAAAATCAAAAGTGACAACAAATATAAAAACTCCTTTAACAATTACTGAAACACCAGTAAATATTTTCGACAGGGTTATAGTAGACACTATTGGTCCGCTACCCAAGTCAGATAATGGAAACGAATACGCAGTCACCTTAATATGTGACTTGACTAAATGTTAGTTGCGATTCCAATTCAAAATAAAAATGCAAGTACTGTTGCTAAGGCAATATTTGAATCATTTATTCTGAAGTACGGTCCGATGAAGACGTTCATTACGGACATGGGAACAGAATATAAAAAATTCAATAATTAATGATTTGTGCAAATACCTAAAAATAAACAATATAACATCAACTGCACACCACCATCAGACAGTTGGAACAGTCGAAAGAAGCCACCGAACTTTTAACGAATACATACGTTCATATATATCGGTTGATAAAACTGATTGGGACGTATGGCTTCAATATTTCGTATACTGTTTCAATACGACTCCGTCTATGACACATAAGTATTGTCCATATGAACTCGTCTTTGGTAAAACAAATAATTTGCCAAAACATTTTAATACCATAAACAATATAGAACCTATATATAATATAGATGATTATGCTAAGGAAAGCAAATACAGATTAGAATTAGCATATAAAAGAGCTAGAATAATGTTAGAAGAGCATAAGAGAAAAAATAAAGAAATCTACGATAAATTAGTAAGGAACGTAGATATATCAGTAGGAGATAAAGTTTTGCTAAAAAACGAAACAGGTCATAAGTTAGATCCTACGTATCTAGGACCCTTTACAGTAGAAAAAGTAGAAGATAATGATAATATTTTAATTAGAGATAGCAAAGAAAAACAGAAAGTACATAAGGACAGGTTAAAAATGTTTAATAACTAAAAATCTGGGAAATATATAAAAAGTGGTCTGATCAGCCAACAAATGTAATGATATGAAACAATAAACAACAAAAAAAAACGAAGAACAGAATTTTAAAAAAAAAAAAAAAAAAGAACAAAAAAAAAATAATACATATAATAATTACACAAAAAATTTTATTCCAACAATTTTATATACTACATACACAAAAAAAAATATATGCACTATATTTTACAAACACTATAAAAATTAAATACTGAATACTAAAATAACTTCATAGAATTACGTTATTTTTCAAAAGGAGGGAGATGTAGTATAATTTTTTATTTTTTTGTTAATTTTTTTGGTTTTTTTTATTAATAATATTTATACCCCAACATTTTAAAAAAAAATTATAATATTCTTACGGTCGCTGTTTTCATTGCCCGCTGCCTATCTCCCCCTCTTATCTACCGGTGCGCCCCGCAAATAAATATATATATATAAAACTATTTTTTATTGTCTCTGACACCGATATTCTTTTTTAATTTATTTTAAAAAAATTTTATATTTAATTTTTTAAAATTTAAAACATACAGAGAGCTGTTAGCCCAAAAAAAAAAATAAAAATAATATATAATATTATTAATTTTTTTTTTTATTTTTTTATTTTCGAAATAGAAGCGAGCTGAACCCATATTAAACTTCAAAAATATATTTTTTTTTCCTTTTACTTTTTTAATCAATTTTGATTTTTTTTAATTTGTTTATGAGAATGCGATGAATTTTTCCCACTGCAGGAACTGCCAAAAATATTGTCGCCTAAAAGTAGGCAACATTTTGATTTAATCAATCCATACAACCAGCTGTGCCTTAATATTCTTTACACACTTTAACTTATTAAAGTAATCCTTATTGTACTTTAATTTTAGTCAACATTAACTTGTATATATTTTGGGGGGGCGGGGGAGGGGATATCATTTGCGCCCACCCGCTGTCTGTGATTAGTTGTGCACAGGCACAACACTCCATCAACACGCAGCATTGCCATTAATTCATTAGCAGGCAGCTGCCTCAAATCGAATCGACTTGTCTCAACTCGACGCGGCACTCAAAATATGGCGACCTGTCAAAATGGCTCATTCTGCTTGACATTGATGAGCTGACATTGCCTGGCCATGGTGACGACAATATTGTTGGTCATTTCGCTGATGGAGCCAGAGAGCTAATCATCGATTGGATGGCATGGTATACTATGTATATATCATACGCAACTACTTAAGCATTTGTGCTCCAGCAAGTTTCAATTAGGGCCCTGGGAAGTGGCAGTTTCGGCCACTTGTCGGTGCCATAAATTATGCAGCAGGCCAAAACTAAACGCGATTATCTTAATTTATGCAGGGCCAAAAGTTGCCTATGCGTATGCCCTTGAAATAAATATAAATTGCAAAAACTGTCAAAGCCAAAAGAGGGAATGCAATGCCCGGGCACTTCCTTTCTCTCTCTCTGTATACACAATAAAGAAATTTTTATCGCTGCCGCACTTGACATTTGAAGTATGCGGAGTAAAATTTATTGTTGCAAAAGAATCCCAATACCCATATCCATATCAGTGAACGGAATTGGAATTTCAATTTCAGCTTTAAGTTTTGACCAGCAAAACAGAGCCTGTCAGTGCACTTCCTGGAATAAAACTAAAGTGGTTCAATAATGCAAGTGCAAAAAATGCTTTGGTCTTTGGCACGTGGCTTTTGCCAGCTACGTGTTCATCAATTTACATAAGCAGGCTTTGTTGGCTGAGTGTGACCATAAATTGTGCGGTCAACTTTTGGTAGTGGAGCATTATTGTACCCAGGTTCATTGTCTCCGCTCATATGTGTGTGTGTGTGCGTGAGTGCGCAAATCCTTTTCGTTTTAATTTGTATGCCAACCAAACACAAAGCACCACCAGCAGCACCCTCACGGCCATCTCTGGGGCATAATTTGCGTTTAATGAATTGTGCACAAAGATTTTTATTCACTTAGCCACATTCACCCATGGAGTGGGGGGGAGCGGGAGAGTGAAGGAGAGACGACATAAGCCGCTTAGCGGGCATTTCGGTCTAGCAAATTGAAATGCGGCGAGCCAATGTTTCTTTATGTCCCTGGATTGCTTTTTGATCAATTATTTAGTCATTAGTGTTACAATAACATAAAAGAAGTATTAATATATGTTTGATCGATGAAGTTGATGCCAATGCAGCACAAATCTCTCACACACTCTAAGCAGGGTGTGCAGGGGGAAGAAATGGAAGAAAAGCTAGAAAACTTTATCATTTTTTTTTGAGATTCCAAAGAATGCATTCAATTTTTTTTAGAGTTTTGTGGTATTATTCAACTCCTCTTTCGGCCAAACAAGTGCTTGGGTATTTCATTAAAATGATAGTGTTATTTTAACTTAAAAATGGCGACCGTGACTTTCAATATTAGCATGGAAAATGAGATTATGTTTTACTTTTATTTAAAAAGCTAAAGAAAAGAAAGTATTTATTTGGCCAAACAATGTTTTCAGCCTATGCGTTAAGAGCTTAAACAATTTTATGCATAGCAGTGGCGACCGTGACTTTTAATCTTGCCAAGAGAAAAACAGATTTTGCTTTAGAGTCAGTATCCAGCACTCCGGAACTTTTATTTCGTCACAATACTTTATATAAATAGCAGGAAAGCAAACCACTCGAAAATAAGTGCTGGTTCGGTTCAGTGGTTCACATAGTTTCTGAACCGGAGCGCAGGTTCGGTTTAGTACATGGTTTTTGGAGCTAACTCAGCCGCGGTTTCGGTTCGGTTGAGTGGTTCAGAAAGGCATACTATGAAATCTTATGATTTTTGCCGACATGTGACTTTTCGCACACTTTGCAAGTTGAATTTCTATAAACCATTTTAAAATCTTTCAAATCCTTAGAAGAATGTCAAAAATTGGTTTTTTGTTTAGTTTATTGTTTATAGTTTAGCAAAGTTTAGTCAAACTGATAAGTGAACATTAGGAATTTAAATTAATTAGACAATAGAATATTTCATACATTAAGCAGAGGAGAGTTTACGGAGAAGAGATAGTATAAACGGTTTTAACTTAGACAAGGGATTCGAAAGGGTTCATGATGTGCATAGTCCGTAAGAAAAGTATTTAAATAAATTGTGACATAATTCCTTTTTACACGTGCTGGAACCGCCAAATTTATTAGGCTAAACAGAGCGCTTGGGCTAGTCTCACCTGACTGGAGCTTATGAAGGAAAATCAAGCAAAGGTAAGTTCTACGATTATTGAGGTATGAAAGATCCAATAAGCTTAGTCTATGCTCGTATGGTGGTAGGTGCCTTTTAGAATCCCAATTTAGGCCACGGAGGGTGAAAGTTAAAAAATGTTTCTGTACAGACTCGATTTGATCCTAAAATTGTTGGTAGTATGGAGACCAGACACATGGTCCAAACTCAAGAATATGTCTGATCTTATAGCGTAACATATAATTGTTTGGTGAAATAAGGCTCGTTAAATTCCTTAGACCAACTTTTGATAAAATCAAGAACTCTCATAGTTTTATTGGCAATGACCGATATATGTCCGTTGAAACATAATTTGGACATAAATTGTATTCCCAAGTCATCAATAAAGTCATAAAGATAAGGCGTAATACGATGATATGTTAAACACTTACACTTTTCATTGTTGGGAGACCGACTAGTCCCTAAAAATCTGCACAAACTTTGAGAAAGCGCGCTTAGCTGCGCTTCACATAAAATTTCAGACCTATTCTTGAGTTTGGATCATGTGTCTGGTCTCCATACTTCCAACAATTTCAGGATCAACTCTTTGAGAGGGCGCGCCCTTAGCTGCGCTTTACATAAAAGCTTTCGGGATGACATTTCGTTCTCTTTGTTATCCTGTCAATACTTTTTCATGCCCCCCTGACAAAAATTTTAACAAGTTGTCGCCATCATGCCGTCCGAGCAAGAAAGTCTTCGTGATCGCGTTGTAAAAATCTACGAAATGTACTCTGACAAAGGTAAAATGTTTACAGTAAACCACTTTACCCAAGAGGGCATTTCCAAACGCACTATTTATAGTATTTTGCAACGAAAAATAATAAAAAGCGAAGTAGAAAGTGGTCCGAAGCAAACATTATGACCGGCCAAGCTGTCAGAAAGCTAACCCAACTTTTTAACAACAAAGATAACATAAGTCAACGAGATGCAGTCAGAAAATTTAATTGCAGCCAACAACACATCAGTAAAGTGCTGAAAAAGAATAATATTGTTGCCAGACGTAAGCAAAGAGCACCAAATTACACACCTGACCAAATACAAACTGTCAAATCTCAATGTCGGTGGACGTGCAACCAATATCGTGGCAAACTCTTTGTTTTAGACGATCATGAAATATTAATTCATAGGAGAAAAGAAACGCGGCAGTGGACTGGCTAATCTTTAGGGATACCCTTTATGGCACGTGGAATATGCCTCACGAGAAGCCACGCTAAAAAAAAATAATATATTTTAAATTTATTTGCAAAAAAAACATTCGAAAGCTACTTTTGTCGCAAAGTTGCCGCAGTGTCGTCCAATTGAAGATTTTTTTGGAAGTCTGAGTGCTGCAGTTTACAAAAACAACTGGAAGGCCAAAAATATCAAAGAACTGACCAACAGGATCCGGAAATACGACCCCAAGGTCGTACATGCCGACTGCGGAGACATTTTCCGGAAGCTACTTGGAGTGCCTCATAACGGTCCTTTCGACCAAATCCAGTGATGCAATTCTTTTGTATATGTAGTCATAAGTAAACTGTAAAATATTCATAAAGATCCGTTGAGAATTGTGGTTATGGCGGCATGTTAAAGTTTGTGCAGATTTTTAGCTGTCACCTGTTAAGACAGGCAAAGTTTGAGATCATCCGCATACATAAGCACATGAGAGTGGGATAATGCAGTCGACATATCATTTACGAATAAATTGAAGAGCAGAGGTCCGAGATGATCAACCCCTACCCTTTATATTAGAGCGAGTCGTGGGAATCTTGTTGAAAGGTCCACGGCTTGTTTGCAAATAATGTAGTGTTGAGAGGCTTCACAACCTTTTCCAAAACGTGGGATTGATACAATTTCGCCGAAAGTTTGATTCCTTTTTCACAAAAGTCGATCTTGGTGACCCCATCATAGGCGACTCCCTACCAAAAACCATCACATAAGCCGGATACCTCACTGAGCTCTCGAAATGAGTTCGGGCGCTTGTTTTGATGACACAGCATTCTCTCTATCAATCTGCTTGTTAAACGATTCCTCTATGGTTAACATTTTCTCGTCAGTAAACAGAATTCGTCTATGGGTATTGTTCGCGCACTGGCGATGCATTGCTTTCGATATTGTCTTGCGTTTTTGTTACAATGCAGTTGTAAGCAAGTGGACGATGTGTCTCTTGTATGTCTCCAAGTCACCTTTCATGATGCACTACATGCTGTCCTTGGTGATATTCATCTAACTAGTGGATGCGTTCAATGTTTCTCGAAAACGAGTGTGTTCAATATGTGTACCAAAGCAATTGCGACTTCTTGGTATACATTCGTCCAATCAATTGTTTCGGCTTAAGCATTAAATGTCTAAGCAATTTTATGCATAAAAGTGGCTACGGTGACTTTTTGCTCTTACCCCATTCACACAAATATCTCCTTAATAAACTTTTCTACTTTCACTCAAGAATCAAAATTCAAGCCTCGACGTCTCGTGTCTGGCCATCATTCAACCCAAAAAAAAAACACACGCACAGCTGTCAAGTCCATCATTTCGAGTGCAACAACAGCAACCACAATGCTTAACACCACATCAACTTAAGATGATAGTCGGCGTGACAACAACACACGCCAACTTTTCAAGATACACAAAAGGGAAGCCCCGAACCCAAAGCAAGCGGCAACAATGGCAGCCAAAAACACATAGCGCCATAAATAAAAGAGGCTGAGGGGCTGTAATTTACCCAACCGCTTCCTCTGCCCGTCAAAGTTACAAACGTTTTCCTGATATCGGCCGCCCATTGCATACGCCTTTATCTGACATCGGAGTACGAGTGCGTAAATGTGCGTGTGTCCCGCATTTTATGCGGTCTGCCTTGGCGATAAACTTTTTGGCAATGTGCGTCGCTGTCTTCATACCTTCCACTTCCCTCATTTGGGGTATTCTTTCTTCTGTCGATTGCCGCCTTCCGTTTGGCTCAATCATTTTACGTCTCATAAAACATAAATAGAAATCGATTCGTGAAGGGCAGGCATTGTCATTGTTTCGTCGGCGACAATTTGAATTACCAGTAACAACAACAACAACAAAAAGAAAGAAATGTTAGCTTTGACACGTCGATATTTAGACACTCTTACTCTAGCATTCTTAGAACTTGAAACAGGAGGAATCAAGAAAACTCCAAATCGTTTGAAAAAGTTAAGCTACCTTTCCTTAAATTATTCCGACTCAAGGTTGCCGTATGCTTCTGCTGGTGTTGTTGTGCCTCTCCAGGGCAACATTTGGCGGTTTTGTGCCCGAGGCGGCAAATGTCTATAATGCAGCATTATTTTATGTCGAGCCAAGCAATTTATTGAATTTTCTTCTTCGTTTAGTCGTTTGTGGATGCTTTTTTTGTTTTTGTGTTTTGCTTTTTAGTCCTTTGTTTTCGTGCTGAAGCATTTTATGGCACTTTTGGGTGAATATCAATAAATTTTTAATATGATAAAGCGACTCCAATGATGATTGAAATCGAATTGAAGTTGCCTGCAAAAACGCTTTCAATGCAGCAAATTGAATTCACATTTCCTTTTTATCCTTTGTGCTCGTATCTTTTACACGTTCTCTGCCATCTGCCATTTGCCATTTGCCGCTTGCCGTTTGCCACAGCCATTGCCATTTGCATGGCCAGCAAAAGTGATAAGGAAAATGCAATTTTCACTGCAGCCACATGTGACAAAGGAAAGGCAGGCAAACGCAAGGCAAGGACTAAGCAGCTTAGCCAGGGTTAGAGCGGGAACGGGAACGAAATTCAATTGGCATTGGCCAAATCAAATCAATGGCAAATGCCACTAAAATTTTGTGATTTTTTATGCAAATTTTAACGAAATATTTGTACTGACTGTCTGATCTGTCTGTCTGTATACATTTAATTGGCTGAAATTTGGCACACACACATACATACACATTTAATTACTACACCGTGGGCCATAATTTATAATACTAATTAAAATTTCAAACACACACACACACACACACGCATAAATAATCACTAAAGAATGCGCCGCTGGCACCGAAAATGTTCATTTGCATGCAGACAACAGCTCGTGTTTGTATGTTTGTGTGTGTGTGTGTGTGTGTGCAACCTTTATCAATCAAATGTTAATTAAGTTTCAACTCAGGCAACCAAACAAATGCCAAGCCAACTAACAAACCTTTCCCTGTTCAAAAATTAAATTGGTCTGTTAGGCAAGTCTCCCCCACGCCCCTCCCCCATTGCCCTGGCATGGAAACTTCCCTTTCGCGCATTAAATAAAACTCAACCCACACCCCCACTGCTGGGACTGCTGTTTCTTCAGTGAAAACTACACAAAAAAAACCAAAAAAAAAAAACAAGAAAAGAGTGGAAGCGTAACCGGAAACGGAAATGCTCTGCAGCACGCGCCGTTCCCTCTCAAACTCTGACGACATTGTCTGGCTTGTTTGTAATGGTTTTTTGGTTAACATGCGCACAGCACAGATTGATGCGTGGCCAAATTGTACACAGCCGCAAATTGTGGCAATTTTGGTTACTGTCAACACACACACACACACACACACGCCCGCTCTTCAAGAAGAAGCACGTTTTTATACAAATGGGCAAACAAGTATTCCGTGTGCCAAAACTGATAACAAAGTTTCACACTCAGCTGGACCAAAAATGATAACAAAAGTTGACTCTAAAAACTGCAAGTCAAATAACTATAGAATTTTTAGAGTAACTGATGGAAGGTACCAAGAAGTGCAAGACTATTCTCCCTTTCCGCTTCTCTTTGCCGTAATACTCAACCAAATGCTGAGCCTTATGGCAGCGGAGGTACATGTTTTGGTTTTACTAAGCGCATAAATTATTGACACCTCTCTCTCGACACTTTCTAAAAGGGCCTCCTTCTTCGGCCCCAGTGTAAATCCAAAAAGAAGCAAAGTTTCACAACTTGTCCCTTGACAATCAGTGACCCAACAAGCCATCCACTAAGCGATCTCAACTCTATGACAAAATAGAAGGTGTGGTTATCTATTTCGCACTCTCTTATCAGTGTGTACCAAGTGGGTAGCCAATTGGGAAGCGGCCAACTCCTTAAAATCTTGCTAGATTGAATAAGGGAGCATATACGTTTACTCACATAGTCGAGAACAGGGACTGTAATCATTATAAGTTTTATAATAAAAATTATAAAATAATGATTAATTTTAATTTTTATGGATTTACTCACAAAATAATGATTAATTTTGAGATATACTTTACAACTCAATCAATAATCAATATTATTAAGCAAAAAAAATAAAACTCATGACATAATGATTATTTTTTAAGTTTTATTTTTTGCTCAAAAATAAAACTCAAATTGTAACTGCGCCCCTTTCTTAGGGAGTAAGTGAAAATGTTTTGTTTTGTATTTGTATATTAAAGTCCATTTTTGGAAAAAAAAAATTCTTGAAAAAAAATATTTCTTGAAGAAAATATTTAATTATTTTATTTTTATTCAATAACTAGCTGAGTAACCGGCGTCGCCCGGGTTCTTATGATTCTTAAGAGAGCGATTATATTTAATCTAACGAAGGCTGCATGTCGGTATAATCATTTTGGACCGTTCGATCTTTTTCTCTACATACACGTCTTCATGACAATCTAAAATCATGAACATCTTGCAAATTTCGCGGTTTCTTCTACTTGGAAACCTTCCCGGCCTAAGAATCCACGATTTAGTCTAGTGGCTGTGTCCATTTTTAGGTATAGCATTCTGTCAGTTAATGAAACAACGATTTCTGATTTTATTTTATCATACTTTGCAGCTCATTAGCTCATTAGATTTCTTGACGTCACCACTGGCATTTGCAGGCCATTAAAAATTTGTAATGTAAGAATTTTGAAGCTGTCTAAATTTAATACAGAAAAGGCATTTTTTGAGTGGTCACAAGATCCACATAGTCACTGTAAATTTAATTTTTTTTCCTGGAACTTTAGCCTTTTCTTCCGCCAACTCGTTCACATATTCTTTTTTGTGCTGCTCAACCAAATGGCGCTTGAGATTGCAGACATAATTTCCTTGGAAAATGGCTTTACAAATTTTGCACTCAGAAATATTTCTTTCTTCAAGAAAAGTAAAAAAATTCCGTGACACACAATTACTTTGATGACACTGAGAAAATAGGATACGTTGCAACGTAACGCTATTTGAATCCCATTTAAACGAGTTACAACTGTCAAATTTTCCAGTTCTCAAACTCAAGTTTTTGCTCACCAAGGCTTTGAAGGACTGTTGTTTCTTATAGCGTTCTTTTCCGCATGAACCATCAACCCAGCTAGACGTGATCAATCTTAAATTCAATTTTAAATCAAATTTAAATTTAAATTATTGGTTGGTCTTGGGTTACTGATTAGGAATATACAAAAATTTTTCACTTACTCCCTAAGAAAAGGCCGAAATAACAATTTGAGTTTTATTTTTGAGCAAAAATAAAACAAGAATAATCATTATGTCATAAGTTTTATTTTGTTGCTCAAAAATAATGATTATTGGTTGAGTTGAAAAGTAAAAACTTAAAATTAATCATTATTTTGTGAGTAAAACAATAAATCCTGAAAAATCCCTAATCATGGTGAAAATGGATAAAGGATCCTTAAACAAGAATTTTGGTATATTTCTCGCTGTCTTAAAGTTGCTACAAGTGAATGATTTTTTGGATTAAAAAAAAAAAACAATAATCATTATTTGCAGTCCCCTGGTCGAGAAGCTTGTAGGTCACTTAATTCACACTAAAACTTAATGTCTAGAGGCTCATAGAATGCCTTAGAACCATAAATACAGTCGCTTGGTATCTAAGTATGTACCATAATTGAGGGAACTGAGTCCGCAGAACATTTGGCATTTCCATTCAGATCCTCTGGGTATAACATGCCCTTGGCCTCTAATGGGAAAATAAACCTGACGCTTAGCTACAAAGTAAATCTTATGTGCTGACACGGAGAGTTAAATCGCCCCCGGCAGTTTTACCGAAATTATAGGATATTTGTGAAAACCAATAATTATGAAGATTTTAGGCGTTTCCATTGAAAACCTAAATGTTATTCAATTCTAACCGCCCGTTTCCGACAAAAGTGAAGCGTATTTTTCCCACAAAAGGAAACTTACAAACTGAGAAAGGAGGTAACATAGGAACAGCTCAACTCAGCTGGTCATGCTGATCAGGAATTTATGTGGTCGGAGATGCTTCCTCCCTTTATTTTGAAATAAAAAGGAAGATCTTATGTAAGCTTGCAGGTACTACACCCAGAAAAAAGTAGAACGAATAATTAAGGTACGAACGCTTTTGAAAAAAATGTATTCATTCTTAAATTTTTTATGAATTTCGCTCTTGAAATAGAGCTAAATTCGTTCTGTTTCGTGTCTTTAGGCGAGGGATGTAAGGAAGTGTTTCTTAGGCTGGATTCGGTCTGAGTCTAGCCAGGATCACTTATAAACTTAATTTATTAAAGTGCTGGGACATAGGGGCATAGGGATGAGGGATCAAGCAAAAGTTGGTAGGACTGACCCGAAATGTTTCTACAACTACAGAAAGGAAGCTCCATAAGAGTTTTCGGAAGGAGTATTAGCATGGAAATCCCCGGAAGGCGAAGGCTTCCAGAGTCACAGGTATGAGGAAATCTTGGATCATGTGCTCTGGGAATATCTGCCAGGGCAAGTGAAACTATGCCACATATACTGCAGGTGACGACCTGGCAAGCATACTGGGAGACAAAGACTGCGAACTATGCTTAGGGCTAGCAGAGCCAAATGGAAGGTGAAATCCTGGACCAAGTGCCCTAGAAATGTCCACCAAGGCAAGTAAAACTGTGCCGAATAAACTTCAGGTGACGACCTGGAAAGCATAATTGGAGAGAAGTACAACCACGATCACCTGAGGGAAAGCCCAGCACCCGGGCTTAGCCTCACACTTGAAAAATTAAAGCTCGTGGCCAGACAGATGGTTTAGTTTTTCTATATTCTGGGTTTTATTTTACTCAGTTTTCAATGGAAATGCCGCACCGAGAGTTATATTCATAAAGGTAAAGATCACCTAATCAGAAACCCTACGGCCAGCTTACCACGTTTTCCCTGTGGGCGGGGGTAACACCTGCAGCCGCCTCCTGTTTGCCGTCTCGGCGTTGGGCACTTGTGTCCAGTTCACCGCGTGTGTCTCGTTGTATTCGCCTGGGTTCCTTGTTTGGATGCGCACCACACTAGTTCGCGTTGCCGGCTTCGACTTCGCTACTCTTCCTCGACTTAGAGTTCCTCGCCCACAACCCTCGCAGTTACCTCGCTCAAAACCGCACGCGTCCGGAAAGTCAGCAAGATCTATTTATAGCAGGGAATTCAAAAATACTCCCGGAAAAGGTTTCGCGCGCTCTAGAAGCTATAGTCCGGTTTAGTGACCCAATGTGACTAACAATTCCAGCAGTGTAGACTTTCGGGTCCCGAGTTTGAGTCGACAAGGTTTGTAAAACCATTTTCACAACAAATGGAGTTGAGTTGGTTCTGGGGTTGTGGTACCGACCGATCTTCCACAAAACAAAGCGTTACGCTTAACCGGAGAAGCTTGTCATAGGCTTTTAAAACCGCATTTAAACATTAGGATTTTTTTTTCCAAAAATTACTCCCAAACTCAATGGCGTTCCATCTCGATAAAATTTGATTGAATTTCGAACTGACGGCCATTAGATAAAATCCAGTTCTATGAACCGATTTTCATGAAACAAAGTGGAATAGACGAGAATTGTGGTACCATTCTCGGCTGAACCCCATATTTTGAATTGTTTTACGAGGTGACATTACACAAAATTAAGAACGTAACAAATCTTTTGAATGCCTGCATTTTGTCAAATATGACAAAATTCGAAGTTTGAGTATAACACATTATAGTGATTATAACCCTTTATTTTTTTAAAAACGACAAAGATTTTGAAGTCTCATTAATTGATTAAAAATTTTTTATTACTTTGAAGTATTTTGTAATACAACAAAAAAAAAAGAACAATCATATTTGCGTTTTCGAACAAGAATTTTAAATTGACCAAAAGTTGTTGGCCAAAGTAAAAAACTTATTACTACTTATTATATTTAATTAATAAAGAAAACCCCCACATATATAGCTTCTTAGGTTGCTTTAGAGCAGAGGGAGGCAAAAAATACATTTACATTTTTGCATTGCAATGCATTGGTGTGTGAGAGCAGCTCAAAAATTGCTCTCAATTTCAGTAGCAACGACTGCGACGCGGCACCGCAGCGGCGCTTATACAGATTATGCTATGTGTGTTTGAGCAGCGCTGCTTTGAGAATTTTCCTATATACGCGAGATAGCAAGCTGCCGGCCCCTGCTTTAGAGTTTCCCCTCAATTTTCGGTAAATTTTAATCAAGTCGGTAAAGTGCTTCAAAAAGCGCCTGGTCTTTAATTGAAATGTTGAATGTTGAAAGGCAGCCGTCTATGTATCTTTAAATGCGACGTAAGTACACCAATTTCAGAGCTTGACCTCGACGAAATAATGGCTTCTTCCCAATAATTACACAGAAAACTAAACAAAACCCTTTTCCAAGCCGATTCGTTCCGGTTCGGGTTCAGGTTCGAAAGGTCTTAAATGAAAAAAAAAATCTTAGAACTCTGGTTCAACGGTGTTCAGATCAGAACCAACTTGCAGGCTTGAATGGGTGCTCTTTTAGCAATTTATTGCTCCTAGCTACTTAGCTTATCCTCTCCTATCCTATGCAAAATCTCGATCGAACTTTGTGATCTTTGAGTCCACATCTTTCATCTTGGATGGGCGTCAAAATGTACTCTGTTAAGGATTTGTTCAACCCATTCAGAATCGGACACTCTGCTAGTTAGGAAAAATGCAAATATGATCAGGTACTTACAAATTAGAATAGAGTTTATGTTCATCAAATGCTGTGCTAGTGTATAATTTTGCAACACTTATATAACAAATGAGTTGGTATGTCCTCTTCATCTTCCTATTTAGAAATAGATAACAAAGAACAGTGCAATTCTGTTCTGCTTTCGCAGCTCTTACGCACACACACACACGCATGGCACAGGTGTGCATTGCCATCAGCTGCAGGACAACAACAGCAGGGATAATACGGCCACGCCCTACCTCACAGCCGCAGCAGCAGCAGCAGCACAAAGCTGTTGGTAAATCGGCTTCGGCACCTGCTCCTGCTGCTGCTCCATTCACATGAATTGCAACCGAGTGTGTCTGTGTGTCCTTGCTGAAGTTTAATTGTTGCATTTGGCCAGGGACAGGATGTGCGTGTTAGTTGATGGCTGGACACCTGCATAGCTGGCACTTCATCTATTCTATTCTATTCCATGCTTGAGCTGCTGAAATATAAAGCTGCATTTGGCTTTGGATCAATCAACTGGCAGTTTTCGTCATGTCTGGAACAGCAGGAAATCAAGCAGCAGCTACGAAAACAGCGCGAAGCGATTTTATGAAAAATCTCATTTTCATTTGGCAAACATGAAATATGAGCAATAAAGTGGACCACCACTTGGACTTGGTCAGCCCTTGGCCCCAGGCAGAGCGAAGCGAGAGTAAAAACATTGACGTTCGAAAATTAAAATTACAACCGAGTCCGGACAGAAATCTGCAGCAGGAAGCTGCCGGCCCTGGCCAAGAAGATGATTATTATTTTTATCGTCAGCTGAATTTCCCACGAAATTAAACTGAAGAGACTTATTTATTTATCCTTGCCGCCCGCATGAGTCCAATGGGCGTGTCTGGGTGAGCTGCCAGAGTGCGGGCTATGAAAATAATATGCCGGAGTAATTTTTTTGATTTATTTGAAGCCGCGGGCCAGGCTCAGGCTCGGCTTCCGCCAGCCCCAAAAACTCAAGCAAACAGTAAACGAAACTCAAGAGCGAGAGCGAGAACTCCAAGCTCCGAGCACCGCGTGCGCATTCTGTGCGGCGCAATTAGCCCACAATGCAGGAAAGTGTTGAGTGAGTGGCTGCCAGCAGCAGCGCCAACAGGTGCCCACAGTTAACAGCCAGGAGCAAGTGCAGCCGGCACATACTCGGGCTGCACTTCAAATTTAAAGCGCTTCGAGGGTAATTGCGCGGTTGCTCGCTAACGAGCCGCTTGTTAAAAGAAAATGGGAAAAATGGAAAAACTGGCACTGTAAGTCTTGCCCCAACTGTTCCACTGGGCACCTGTAGACTGCCCGTGCTGTGGTCATTGTGCGGAGGCATTAATTAACATTTCAATGGCCGCCGCCACAGTGCAAGAATAATTTCATTGCATTTAACTGAATGACCTTAAAGAGGCGGTGGCCATTTAACCACCACCCCATTCCCAGTTCTGCTGCGAGTGCGCCTGGCGCATAATTCATCTTCCAAGGGCTGGCCATTACATTGGGAAATGTGCAAGTTCAACGGAAATTAAAGCAAAACCCCACAGCCTTGTGTGTGTGTGTGTGTATGTGAGCTGTTCAAAAGTCCCTGGCAAAGGAGAGCAGCCACAGCATTTCTATGGAAACTAATTGACACCTGCTCGGCTGACCACACCAGAATTGGTCAGCAGCCGCAGCCTAAACCAACAAGCAAACAAACGAATAAGAGTTATGCTAAGCTAAGAAAAATGCAAGTCCAACCTCGAAGGGCGGTGTCGAAAATGAAAAGTAAACAAATTTACGCAGAATCAACAACTGGAAAAGGGTAACCGAGAAAAAAAGAGAAGAATTGCGACTGCTCATTTGCAAGGGAATGAATACCCCGGCAAAGGGTATTATCTTTCGAATGTTTCTGAATATATTTGATAGGAAATGAAAGCTATTAGCTTGCAAAGACGTATTAGAGATGGGCAAAAGCTGTGCCCAGGTGACACTACAAATTGACATTTTAAACACATATTGTGCGTGTCTTAGAAGCAAATTAGAATGCTGCTGGAGTGCTGATATTGGAAGACGAGATGCTTGCAAAGTGGGTTTAGTTACACCACTTAAAAACAAGATCGGCTGGACGGATTTTTATGATCTTTGATTTGTTGGATTTGTATTCGACCTGCATAACAGAAACCCTTATAAAATTTATTTAAATGGTCAAAAAAAACCGCGAAACTTGCAAAATTTTCATTAGACGGCAATTGCAGACGTGTAAAAAGGATGTAAAGGAAAATCGACCAATCAAAAAATCGGGACATCGGACATGGCTAAATCGACTCGGCTGTTGATGATGACCAAGAATAAACATATATATATACTTTTAAGGGTCGGAGGTGCTTCCGCGGCAAAAAAGCGATTTTTTCAAACAATTCGGATACTTTTTTCTGTGGCTTTCAACGACTTGGAGCACACACAGTTCTTGGCCCCCCGGCTGGCGTCGTAGTAAGCTCGCCACTATAGTCTTCTACCATTTTTACGGCCCGCTCTGCCACATCATTGACTACGTGCAAGGATTTGATGAGTTCTCGCTCTCGCGATATAGTTGGCCAGCTGTATTGATATATATTTTTAAGGTAAAACAAGTAAGGGAGCTGCAGTCGAGTGCCCCGACTACACCCTTGATTTCGTGTGTTTTCCTTTCACTTACACACACACTCCAACATACACACAAACGCATGGCATGCGGCCGCGCGCGATAACTGACAATGCAAGACCCCCTCTCTCCCACAAGCAAAATTGATTCGTATATAACTTCAGTGTTTCTTCGATCCGATCTTATTGATCTTTTCAGAATAGATAGATATTGGGCCTTACTTGATATATGTAAAGTTTGGAAGGTCTATCTTAAAAATTGTGGCTCTGACAGTTTTTTGCGCTTAAAGGGGGAGGGAGAGGAATTTTCCAAATCTGAAACAAACTCGTTTTGAATCGGGTATACACTATCTACATGCAAAAATTATGTGGCTCTAGCTCTTATAGTCTCTGAGAAACACGCGTTCATACGGTGACAGACAGACGACAGGGCTTAATCGACTCGGCTGTTGATGCTGATCAAGAATATATATACTTTATAGGGTCGCAAATGCTTCCTTCAACCTGTTACATACTTTTGCACAACTTCATGATCCCCCTTTTCCCATTTTCAATGGGAACAGGTTATAAAAAGAATGGTGCAAACGTATTATTTGCTTCTTAATATTTTGGAAAGACTTAATGCAAGCCCCGCTCGTGGACAATGCGGACTCCAACCTGCGAACCACGGTAGTCGCACTTTCCAAAATGATCAGACTAAAACATTTTGTCCCATGTAATAGCATGCATAGAACGCACCTCATGGTTGAAAACGAGCTCTCCCGGCAAAATGGGGCCCACTAAAAATTCATTTGATTCCTGCTCCATATTTATTTGTTGATCAAACAAATTCAAATTTGACAACTTTTAAGAATTTCGATGAGGCAAACGTGTCGTATACGTAATATTTTTGGAAACTTTGAAGCCCATGCGCAGAGGTAAAAACAGATCTCAGAGATGGTAAGAGATAGAGGTTTGACATGTATGGAACATATGTTTCTTATACTTGCAGGCAGATCAAGTTTATTTTTAATTTTGGCCCAGTCCCCCGCCCCCGCAATATCGAAAAAACATATCTCCCACAGTTTAATAGATAGACGGTTTGAACCTTTTGGACATATTTAGTATTCGGGATTTTTTATCGATCCGCTGAAGAAATTTTAAAGATCGGATGAACGATATTCGAGTTAAAAGGAAAACAAACAATTATGGGCAGCACCGCTCGCAACGGTGATGGGCAGCACTTCACAGGTACAGAGTATGCTATAGTCGGGCTTGACCGACTATCTTTCTTGTTTAATTTAAAATGTAAACCTGACTAAGAATCATTTACGATGCGGTTCTCATAGGACCTTATCGGCGCACACCCTAATGCGCTCATCACATCCAAGATAATTGTAAGCATTACATTCTTGAGCTGTTTCACAGCTAATTCTCGATCCACACACGCGTTCCGAAACGACGCTATCGTTACACCTTATATAAAATATGGATTTATTGTTGCTGGATGCACAACAAACAAAAAACGTAAACAAAAAAGTTAAAGTCAAAAAGTTAACGACATTGACTGATAGGTGCAAATCTTGGCGCATTTTCTCAAACTTTGCCGTTTGAAATCGGCGTTTATTAAGTACATTGAGAAGTACATTTGCCATTTACAACAACCCATGCTTCTTTTAAAAGATCAAAGAAAAACACATCGTCCTTTATTGGTTGGCATACATTCTTTTCGCATTTTCGAAAACACATTTGCTTGCTCTAGTCAACAATTTTTTCGCTCCCTCATCTGGTCATGAAATTGATTGGTAACTTACCATTTCCTTGAGCAATTAATATTCACCTCTGACTGTTTTCCCTATGCAACTGCTACCACCATTTGCCAGCTTCCACTTTAGTGACTTTCCTTTTTCTGTTTCGTACTCAGACTTACAAATTACGCACTAATTAAGCAGCTTTCGGTGCGTCGTCGCTGCGGCCATATTTCAAAGTTGTTCGCGCACTTAAGTCTGCTCAGAGTTGGACTTGGGTCCAGGATCAGCCACCAGAGGCAGTGACAGCTCACCTCAGCCTCAGCTCTGGCTGGGCGCATTAAGCGGCAAAAGTTAATGTACATAATTAATTTCCTTGTGCACTTTGGCGAGCCTTAATTCTGTTTAGCGGTTCTTTTGTTTCTCTTTGGGGTCCCAACATAAATCAAATTGAAGCGAAGGCCAGTCGGTCGGCCATATTCAAATTGAAGGCAGCGAGAGGAAGCCAAGCCAAGCAGAAAGCGTGCCAATTAAAAAATGCCGAAAAAACCCATCATACGCACTGTGTAACATGTTTTTAATTGGCTGCGAAATGAAATTGTGTCTCTGCACACCTGCCACACGCTTGGTAGGGAAGCATTAAGCTGAAAATTCAATTGGCATAACATCATGCGCCATAAACAACTTCATTTGCGAAATTTACTACCAGATAATTGAATAGCTTTCAGCAGCAGCACCAGCAGCAGCAGCGACGTACAGAAAGAACGAAAACAAGAAGCGTCGTATAACATGCAAATGCCAAATTCAATAAACCCAATGGGAGGCAACAAATAGACCAAATTATTGCACAGTCGCACGCACAGACACACGTGCCGCTGAGCTACTTAGGGGCCAAATATGCCGAATGTCGACTGTCGACTGCCAACTGAAGTGAAATTGAACGACAAAAGTGCGTGCAATTGGCAGCCATATTGGCAAGGAACCCCGCTGCCAGGCCCATCCTTTTTTCCTCGTCTTTTTTTCTTTTTTTTTTTTTTTTTTGCAGCTGAGTGGAATACTTACTTATTGTGGCCATAAGTCGATGAGGTTCGGGGGTCGTATGCGTGATATGAGTGCAAGTTAAATGGAAAGCAGCTTGATCAAGCTCAATGGGTAAGAATAGAGAGCGAGTTGGTGCAAAGGGAATTATGAGTTGCTGCTGCTTTTTAAGGTATATCAAAAAAATACACAGGGAAAAAAACTTTTATAGTTGAGAAATTTTGGTGTTTTTTTACTTTCAGTTTTATAATTTTGAGCGTTTTGGAAACTTAAGAATAATTCATACCTGATTTAAGTACACTTAATTACTTACATTTTTTTCAGTGTACCTATATACTTCTATTTATACTGTTCTTGTTTTCTGCTGCTTTCTTTTGTTTACATTTTAGAATTTGTTTTTTGTTGTTGCTGTCTTATTGGCAATTTTTCTTTGGCTCCGTTTTTTGCTCCCCAATGGCCAGCCTATTAATAAATATCTCAATTGGGAATTACCATTTACAGTTTGCTGACCGGAAAACTTTTTTTTGCTGCTCTCTTAAAGTATGAAATTGCTGGACATTTATCACAGAGTGACGCAAGGCGAGGCAGTTGAAGTAGCGTCTGGGGAATTGAAACAAGTTTGTGATTTTGGTGTGTAGTTTTTGGTGCTGGCAAAGTATGTGCAGCACTTTGTTTGTGTTGTTGTAGCTGCTCATAAATAATTCAAATAATTTACACGCTTACTTAAACGTTCGCCCACATGTGTGTGTGTGTGTGTGTGTGTGTGTATGCGTTGGAAGTGGGGGTGAGCCGCATTATGTGGTTCATTGGTTTGGGCCAAAAATTGCAGCCAGTTACCAGCAAGCAGCAACAGTGCAATCAACTACGCCCCTTACTGCCGCTGCCTTTGCTGCTATTTCAGCAGTTAACTAAACTGAACTCAACTAAACTTTCCACTCCACACACACACACACACACATGCACATACAGGCACACACACACACTCACGCCTGGATCTCTGTCTGGTTAGTGCGGTTTTGCATTTTCATATTGTGCTCTAATATTTTACAACAATTTTCATTCTCTCTTTTGGTAGTTGTTGTTGTTGTTGTTTCTGGTCTGCCATAAAAAGGCGAAGCTGCTGCATTTTATGTTGTCACGTTGTACTTTAAGTGCCCCAGGGAATCACACTTTACCCACTCACCAGTTTGGGGATTTAAACAATAAAGAAATATATAGAAGTCCAGTGCCCAAAATGTTGTTTCAGCGTTCAATTTTATAAGCGATCGATGGAGAGAGAGAGAGAGAGAGAGAGTTTAAAATAAGTACGAGGGTAGATCAATTAGATGCTTGAAAAATTAGTTAAAAACCAAACTGGAATTTTAGTTAGATTTTCCAGTTTCCCTCTTTATCTTTTACCAACTACAGAAAGTGAAACTGCTCATTCAAAAAAATTAGTTGCTGTGCTTTCTCTATTGATCTCCCTTAGCCATGGCCACTAACTAGCAGTGTTGCCAAAACATGAGGACTCGAAGTTGCTAAATTTCCTAAAATTAATTGCTAGAAATAGCTAAAAATTAAAATAATAGAGTTGCTGAAAAAATTGCTAAAAACAATACTAAATTGTTCTTTTGAACTAAAGTCCAAGAAAAACTTGAAGAAAAAAATGTTTCTCCATAATTTTAGACTACAGAAATACATAAAATGAAGTCTGCTTGCGGCTCTGTTTACAGATTGTAAAGGTTTTTGGAAGTCCAAGCCAAAACTGTTTAGTTTAGTTCAGTTCTAAACAAAAGTTTGATAGTTACAGCACTAAAGAAAAAGTTGTGATTTCGCTAAAATCTAACTTAAATATTTGGCCGACAAGTCAAAGAAGTGGAACCAATTGCTATATCCTTTGTCCAAATCTTTGAAGTAATACTTATATGAAACTAGCTGACCCGGCAGACGTTGTACTGCCTTTCCCGTATTATAAAAATAATCCAACGGAAATAATTGTTTTTAGTGCATTTTGCAATTGTTTATTTTTTCTTTAATTGACTCGTTCAATTCCGATGCACGGGCTCTCGCATGCAGTTCTCGGTCGGTTTCCATTCTCGCTTCTCTTTGCTCGTTTGATTCCGATGCACGGGCTCTCATATGAAGTTCTCGGTCGGCTTCCATTCTCGCTTCTCGTTGCTCGTTGCTTTCCGATGCACGGGCTCTCATATGAAGTTCTCGGTCGGTTTCCATTCTTGCTTCTTGTTGCTCGTTCGCTTCCGATGAACGGGCTCCCGCATGCATTTCTCGGTCAGTTTTCAATCTTGCATCTCGTTGCTCGTTTGTTTCAGAAGCTCGATTTGCCTTTTTCTTTTGTGCTCGAGACGTCGAACGACCAATCGAACGTTTTTTGGGAGGCATAACTGCACAAAAATGGAGCGTTGATCAGAAATTAAAATTTTAAACTTTTTCGACAAAAACGTCACACTCTCACTCTAAGATACAGACTTACAGGCAGACAAACATTCATTATTAGATTATATCCCTTTTCATTTATGCACTTATGGTTGGGAATCCAATGAAAAATCACGCTCGATCTTCACCTCAATTTACCCGTCTTCATGATAATCTAAACTCATATGAAAATTTTGCGAATTTCCCGACAATTAGACCGTTTTATCCTACTTACCCGTCTACAATTGCCGTCTATTAAGTCTTCTTCATAATCTAGGCTCAAATGGAAATCTTCAAATTTGGAAAATTTGGCGACTTTTTTGACCCTTTGGTTTACACCTTCTAGCATTTTGGACCGTTCAATCTGCATCTTCCATTTACAAACGCCTGCATTGTAATCTCAAAATTAAGCGCTTTCATAAATATGATCATTTGATAGTTTAGCAAATTTCGCGATTTTAGGATCATTTTCCGCCCATTAATTCAACTTGGAAACCTTTGCAACCTTGCAATCGGATGAATGGTATTATTTTTTAAATTTCGCGGTTTTTGGACCATTTCCCGCTCATTTCTTCAACTCAGAACCTTCCCGGGCAAGCGTCCAACGATGTCCAAAAGTTTCATCGCAATCGGAAATTTGGCAAATTTCGCGGTTTTTGGACCATTTTCCGCTCATTTCTTCAAGTTAGAAACCTTTCAGGGCAAGCGTCTAACCAATCCCGAAAATTTCATTACAATCGGATGGACGGCATAATTTTGCTAATTTCGCGGTTTTTGGACCATTACTCGAGCAACTTAAACTTCCCGGGCAAGCGGTCTACCATTTCCCAAAGTTTGATCGCAATCGGATGAACGGTTTACGCTAAAATCTAAAGGGACAAACAGACAAACATTCATATAAGTTCGATTTGCAAAGTTAAACTATTTATAAGTACGAACAATACCTACAAAACAAAGTAAAAACACAACATAAAATCAGAAATATCAATCTTAAAAAAAAAACTTATTGGACTACAGTTTGACAGAACTGCTTTAAATTACGTTCAAAAATAGAACTAACCGGTTTTACATCGATGCATCCCCTTTACTGCTCTGCAGTTGTCATTAAAAAGCTTAACCTGCTCGAACTAATGTTTGCTCAATCATCGACGGTAATAGTATAAATCTGACTTAGAGAAGCGTCGTTAGATTGGAGAACTTCTTGACTGCATTGCACGTCAGATTTGGGCCCGTAATTACTGGACGTGGACCTTATCATCGCCAGCGTGTAAACGCGGATCTCATCATCTTTCGGGTTTAAGGCGACTGGTTCGGGGTACTGTCGCAAACACTAAATCGCCGAACCGAGCCGGTTCTCAGGTGTTCGGTTCCGGACCGGTTTGCAGCCTTGATTTAAATACTCAGAAATAAAGAAAATACCATGGTAATTATTGAACAAATTAATTGCTTGTTTTGTTTAACAATTTGAAAGACATGGCCGAGCCAAAGTTCGGATCAAAACCTCTGGCCAAAAAACCTTAAACCTTATACTTCGGTACGCTTATCATAGATAAAGTTTGTTTCAAGCCAGCCAACCGACAGTCTGAATACATTTTTTTATGTATGCAGCCCTGCTGAGATCAACCAACAATTTGGAGGTGCTGGTACTAGTTAAAGACATGTCTTCTCTTACATACTTTACTAGGAGTGAACCAATACCAAAATCCCTCCTAAACTGAAGCTTCTAGTGAATACACCCTAATACATTATAGCTATTTGAGCGATACTGAGGTTTTGTTTTGAGGGAAAATCCAATAGCATATAATGCTCAGGTTTCTATCGGAATTATTAGGCAACCAGGCTCGCCCTGTGGTCGAAATTCGACCATAGAACAAATTAACCTTTAACATTAAACGATGTGCACTTTTAAGTCTAAAATAATATGTCAAAAATGTCTTAAATTTTCATAGTTTTTGGTCCAAAAATAATTGTATCTGAATCGGTTTGAAACCCTGGAAAGCCTGATTAATATATCTCAAATCAATTGTGCACAATTATTAACCACATTTATGATTCAAATTGTAAATTGTTTAATTCCTTCAACAAAAGAAACCGTATGCAAATTTTCATGAAGAGGGACTAGAATCAGACTGACAGACAAACAAACTATTATAACCAAATTGACTAATATGGAGCTCATAATTAATGGACCTTACTCTGTTAGAACTTTGTAATAAAATTGAGGTATCACGAAAATTCCAATTCCCCTAAGATTATGGCCTGCCCTCGCTGAGCTCTCAATATCCAAGTAGGCGTCCACAATCGCTGGGCATTTCCCCACCGAAGGCGGCTGCTGATAACAAAACTTCTCAATTTACCAATTATTTTGTTTTGCTCAGCTTCCAAGTTCTTTAATTCCAAATGCCATTGGCATTTCAAACTGAGCTCGCAATGTGTATACAAAACGGAAAGTTAGGGTTCTGCACTAAAGAGGACTTGAGCATGTTTTTAATGTGCCTCATGTGCCGTTGCATATCAAATCGCGCCGATTTGGGTTTAACAATTGGATTTTTTAATGTACTCTATTCGTTCTTTGCAATTGGATACTGGTTGCTGGAGCTGTGGAACTATCCGCAGGGTAAGATTAAAAGGTAGAAAAGCTGAAAGTTCTTATCTAAGAGCGAATTTGGTAAACCTGCATCGAAATTTGTTACCGGAACTTCTTCATGCGAGAGTTCTGAATGCAATACTCTATAGTACGACCTTGCGTGCTCTTCAGTTGAGAACTCAGATAAGTGAAATAATTTGTTTTTAATTAATTGTTATCTCTTGTTTTTTGGTTCTAGATTATCCAGTCAAATGGCTAATGCTCTATGGGATCAACATCATGCTCACAATTTATATCATGATGCGCATTGTCAAAAGGGAAACTCGGCCTGTCATCATGTGGCTGTTTTGGACATTATTTTTGTTGGCTTTCAGATTATATTTCACTATCTATAGCAGAGATCGGAACGAAAAGCGCAGGACTGAATCGTATAGGATAGCCAATTACTTTGTCGATAGTGAGTATTGGTTAAATGACATTTACTTTGGAATTTTAAACTAAATACTTTTGTTAGTTTACCTAACTGGCACCGTTTTGGCCATTGCGTATATAATAAGTGGACTTCATTTGGAACCTTCACGCACATTTCCCAAGTCTATGATGCGAAATGATTATAGATATGATCCAGAAGCGGCTAAAACTAGGGCTTTGAAAATAGAGAAGGACGAGGTGAGGGCAAAACCACAAGAGTTGGCTCCCTCAATCCCTGCTATTGAAATATCTGTTCATCCATAGTTTTGCTAAATTAAAGTAACTTTTCTACTTACATTGTTGCTGTTGTTGTTGTTGTTGTTGTTTATTGCACTGGGACAGTGGGACTGGGACTGAGACTGGGGCAGCGAAGGGATTACGATCAAAGCGTTCGATTGAGTGTGTCAATAAATTCCTGCCAGTCGCCCAAGTGTGAAACATTTGTCCAGCATCAGCGATAAATAGTTGACTCCTCCTGCAGGATTCCATTTTGGCCAAAAAGTTTCGTGTGAATTTAGTGCGGCTCATTAAGCTGCTGCTGCTGCTGCTGTGTGTGTGTGTGTCGGGAATGGCTTTTTGTTCAAACTTCATTATGAAGACAGGAAATTGTTGTGTTTTGGGTGGCCATTGTCATTGTCATTGCAGCAAACACTTCAATGTTGTTTTCAATGTCCTGACAGACATTTGTCAAAGTGTTTCGTTTCGTTTTTTGGGCTTCAAATGAGCGTGCGCTCATTAAGAAAATTAATGTTTGGGATTCATTAAAAGTGTCAAAGTGCGCACATTAAAAATATATAAAACGCCAAGGAGACGTCGCGGCAATTTGGCTCAGTTTTATTAAGCATAAAATGTAGACTTGGGCTTTTGTTCTTTGCTGCTCATAAAAAGTATTGCCATTTATAGTGCTCGCGCATAAAACTAAACCGCAATTCATCAGTAAATTCTATACCCGAAAATATGCTACAATTTTATGCGCTCATAAAACGCATAAAAATTGTTTTTATTATAATTATCATGTTATACCAAGCACAGACACAGTCACATGACAAGTTTATGGCCGCTGCACATAAAAGTTTTATCCCCTACCCAAAAAAAAAAAAAATGAAGTGACGATGTTGTCGAACTTTGGCTCTCGGATATGGTTATGGATATGAATGTGGCTGTGGCAGCTTATCTTTGCCACATTTACAATTTCAAATTATTGAGCTTTTTGCTGTACAACTTTTGGCCATTCGAAACAATGACCTAAAGTCAACAAACTTCAGACACATTTGTCCTTGCTGCTGCTGCTGATGCTGCTTGCAGTTTCAAGAGGGTTGCGCACTTCCAAGCTTTGTCACGCACTGGTTAAAATGCTTAACGCTCTCCCCTCCGCCCCCTCCCCGCCATCACTTACAATAACATCTCATCTTGCTCCGGAATAGAGTTCTACGTGCCGGCAGTAATAGAAAGGGGAGCAAGTTGGCACTCTTAAAGTTTCTGGCTCATTAGGGAAATAATAGAAAATACTTAAAGTGTGATGGCAAAAATGTTAGAGTCCTGCCTTGACAATGCTTGGGATAATGATCTAACGAATCGGGCGACAGATTGCTTGAATGCGAGTTTTAAAAGCTCATAGAACTTTTTTTAGATCTGAGAAAACACATAAGAACATAGTTCTGTTAGACTGTTAGAGAATTCTAGTAAACAAAACAAAATAGGGTAAGTTTCACATTTTTACATCTTAGAATTTTTTAAGTTTACTTGTAAAGTGACAATCTTTACAGCTGCTTCTAAATCAGGTCGGAAGAAAGCTGTCATTACTTAAGGATTTTACTCTGCTTGGCTTGAAGCAGTCGTTGTTAACTCCTTAAACTTTCTACTGAACGAAAGTTTTATGATTTGAATGTAAAATAAGAACGATTATACATAAATCGCAGTTGCAAGTTGGAAACATTCCTGAAAAAGCTAAAATGTTAAACTACACAGAGGGAAACAAATGAGAATACTGGACTCAAAATGAGCACAACCATTAACACTTGTAGTACAATGTTCTCACTTGAGGTACAAATTTTTAAGAACTGCAAAACTTCTTCCTCTTTTTCTGGTTCCGCTCGTCACAAGGACAAACGCACACATAACCTACCTCTTCTGTCCCAACTATCTTCGCCTGACCAGCATTAGTAAGAGCAAGGGAAAGAGACATGCAATTTTATTCATTAAGGGGGGACATCTGAGTAACTGGAAAAAAAAGCGGATTTTCTGGAATTTTTTTTGGCCAAATGAAAAAGCCAATCGAAAATTTGTAAAGTAGGTTTTATAATATTAGATGCGAAGTACAAAATAAATTTTTTTCGAATAAATCGAAAACAAAATGGCGGCTGTGCAGCATTTCTTCGTAGGCCCTTTTTTGTTGAAGGGGGTCCATGGCCGGACAGCTAACGTCCTTAATTTTTGATCTAGAACAAAAAATCAAGTTTGGTTAGTTTCTATACATCAACAGCTATCGACACACGTAGGATTTTTGCGATATATTGATTTTTTGCAAAATGGTGAGTGATTGAAAAAAGTTAAAATTTTCACGAATAAAAAACGTCACAAAATTGTTGATAAAAAAAAAGTAAGCAATATAAAAAAAAATCCTGCGTGTGTCGATAGATAAAGGTATTTTGAATGTACTGTCAAAATTTCAGATCGATCGGTTAAGATTTGTTCGAGTTATGTGTACGGCAGTCTCAAAAAAAGTGGTTTCGAGAAAAACGCGTTTAAAGTTTTAAGGTGCCCGGGATATACCTGTGAGGCATCGCCGCAGAATGGAAAATTTCGACACTTAGACACTTTTGCCGGACTCTATCTTATGGTATGTTATTTTTAAGACCCTAATTTTCGATTTTTTCAAAATTTTACTCAGATGAACACTTAATAAATATAACTTATTCTACGCATTTTACAATGAACGCTTATTTGAAATTTTGAATTCAACAATTCATAGATAGCTATTTTCAAACGTAGCGGACAAAAATCGATATCGCTCATCTCTGGTGAGCCTCAGTCATCGACGCTCAAGGCGCCTATCGATATCGCTTTGCGATACTCAGTATCGTTCTATCGCTATCTTAAGCAAACTGCAAAATAGTTACAAAATTGTGTCCTTGGTTACCTAATAGTGATTGACATTTTTATTCCGCATTTGGATTTGCGGATTTTCAGCCTCGGTAAGTGGTCTTCCATATTTGTGTGTGTGTGTGTGTATGTGTGTGCAGGAGATTGTCATCCATCAGGAGATTTGTGTGATTCTGCGAATCATCTTCAGCTCTTATAGTCACCAGGGACAATTGGGTCTTCTGGCTGCACTGGCTCTTGGATGCCAATAGGAATTCGTGGACTTGTGGCCTGGTTCGTATGTGGCAGATGGTTTGTATATCTGCGCCTCGAAATCATTCCCCGGGTAGGTTTTACTCGGGCTGGCTCATCTGCCAGATAGGTATAAATCTTTCGCATGTATAACGATGTTTGTATTATTGTTTTGTGTAGGAGTTTTGTGTATCTGGCAACTCTCTTCCTTCAAAAAGCCGGAGCTTGTCTGACTTTCCAATAACACTGCTCGACAAATTGGAAGTCGATCTTTCCCCAATTCACAAAATCAACTTTTTCTGAAGTATTTTGTGCAGCTGAGCACGAAAATCAGCATGAAAATAAATCTGTCGAACTGTTATCGAGATATTATTGATAAGGTGTTTTTTCGATTTTTTCAAAAGTTGCCTCCACTTAAACTCTCATAACTTTTTTGTTTCTGCACCGATCGAAAAATTTTAAGTCAATTTAAAAAAAAGAAACCTGTCCAAAAGTTTCGTTTTCAGATAAAAATGCGATAGGTGTATGTACTTTAATATTTATACCAAAAGCATGTTGAAAATGCCTCTTCCAATGTGAAAACAAGTTCGTACAAAAATATTTTCGGTCTAGAAAATTCCTTAAACGTTACAATTGCTGATCCTGTGATTAAGTCACTGAGATTGAGAAATGTCAACTTGATATGGAAAATAACAGAAACTGATGTTTTTAGTCATATGGGGACACTCCTATCAGTTTTCTCATCATTGTAAATATGAAAAAAACTTCAATATTTACACCCAAAAAAAAGTAGCACGAAAAAAAATGTATTCATTTTTGAATTTTTAAGAATTTTGCGCATGAAATCAAGCTAAATTTGTTCTGTTTGGTGATTTTAGGCGAGGCGAGTGAGGAAAAGAAACTGAGAGAGGAGAGCAGGCACATTTCAGAGAATGGCGTTTTGGGAGAGGGCTGTGTGGGGAAACAAACGAGCGAAGAGCGCTCTCCGTCAGTTTATAATATAAATTTGGACGATGCTCAAGGCATCCTAGGTGTGGTGCTGTTGGCTAAGGGGTTGTGAGTGAGTGCAGTCTTTCGAGGTCCCGAATCCGAGTCGCAGTGAAGGTAAGTAAAAAATAAATAAAAATTATTCACATAAATGGAGTGGGGTGGGGTGGGTTGGTGTTGTGGTACCAACCCCTAAACCGCCCCCACCCAATATTCCCCCGCAACCTCTCCCCCGAAATCCCTCTAAATTCCTCCCCCCGCCCCCCTTCTTCTCTTACCCAAGAATTTTTACTCGATTTGGATCAAGAATTGAAGCTCTTCGACTGGATCAAAAATTCATACTTGGATCAAGAATTTCGTTCTTGGATAGAGAATTTTCACTCTTATCGAAGTGTGGGGGTGTCAAACGCTTTAGTCTTGGAGTTGACCACGATACAGGAGGAGGTTTCGGCCAATCTTTCTGCAGATCAGTAGATGACGTGAAGTTGCTCGTTGAGGAGGTATAGGCGCCACTGGTAGTAGTCGACGCAGTAAAATCCATCTCCATAGGATTAACGGGATCTTCTGCCTTGCCACTTTTGGCCAATAAGGAATTCATATGTTTACCGTATCTTGCAAATGCCTCTACACTGGCTTGACAGGCTCCATTTGCCACTGGTGCCATGTATGGACCACTTATGAGGGCTGTGGTAGTCGTTGTTGATAGGAAAGTTGATGTATTCATGGAAACGATGGCATCATTGCCAACAGGTGTGTCACGTATGGGGCAGATGATGTCCTTATATTCAATGAATCATTTTTTACAAATCATTGAAAGGTTTCAACAAACTAAACTTCTGTTAGCTCCCTATATTTTTAATACAATGTTTTCAGTGCTGGTTGTATTCTGTAGGGATAGCCATCTAAAATGCAAATGAACTTCTAAAGGAAGCTCATCTTCGAGGTCTCTCGAAATAACTCGAAATCACTTCAGTTAAGCTAGGCAAAAACGAATCATAAAAATTGCTGATTCAGTCCAAACTCATTCAATATAAGCCTCATATTTTAGAGATTTCCGAGCCCCTCAATTGCAACAATCAATGTATTATTGAAGTACAAAAAAGCAGATCTCTAAGTATGGCCCAAGTGGGTCACACAAATGCCAACATCAAAGACATCGTCCATCGGTGTGCTGCTGTAATAATTGCAGGCATCCAATGGCCAATGGCCAATGCCGGAACGGGCCAAAATGTCACGTACTGGCAATAAACCGCTGCTAATTTACGATGCCCCGGTCCACGGGCCTCAAATAACAAAAGCCAGCCTAAGCAGTTGGCCAACTTGGGAAAGTTGGGAGCGTAGCCATTACGGCAGCTGCATAGAAATGACCATCAAACGGAAGGCAAATCTATCCAAAATACCAAAGCTTAATTCGCATTAGATGAAGGACCGTGTCCACGTTGGTTCGCCATTTGCATTAGTTTTATTAAAAATTTGGTTGGTCCTACAATGGAAATTTGAAGCATTGTTCGTCAAAATATTTGTTTGCGTCCATTAGCCAAAAAGAGTTCAACGGGCCAGAAGTAGGCAATAGAAGCGTTATTTAATTGCTAACTCAACAGGCAGCAGAAGAGAGCAGGATTCGATATCGAAAAGCTGGGCACTCTCTTAGCCCGAGTGTAGAGTTGGCCCAAAGTCCGTATAAGAGTGGGGCTTATCAGCTGAAGGCAGGGCGCCTGCGCGGTGGAGAAGTCTACAAGGAATCAGCTGACAGCAGCCGCACATTCCATCTACTTGAGACGGCCACATTGAAGCAGTTTGTCAATAGTTACGCTTGGGTGTAGGTTAAAAAACGCGAGTGCAGCTGAAAAAACAGACTAAAAAACCAAAAAAACAACCCAATGACTGAAAATTGAATCAAAAATTAACTGATAAATACATAATTTAATTACTGGTTCAGCCAGCCGGTCGAAAAACCCGCATAATTAAAACGACAGCAAAAAAAAAGTGGAAAAATCAGCCAAAAAAAGAAAGGAGGCTGAGGCTGAGGCCGTGGCTGTGTGTGCGTGTGTGTGTGTGTGCTGTCCGCGTTTGTTGTCGGTATAAATATTTATGTTGACGAATTTACCTGCGGCAAAGACCTTGCTAATGAAGCGAAGAAAATGAAAATGGAAATGAGAGGACATAATTATGCTTATGTGTGAGTAAAATGAATATAAATTATATTTTACGTCTGTCAAGGTCAGTCGCTCCACCTTCCCCCCTAATCTTCAGGCCTTCCACTAATTGGTAAATGCATTGCTCTTGGCTAAAAGTTTAATTTTCTCGAGTCAAGACTCTTGACTTGATTAGTTCAATAACTGATACATTCTTAGAGTGAGGAGATACAAGTTGGCAACTGCAAGCCATTAGCCGGCTGCATTGGAAAAACTTTTTCTTAGGCCATAAGCAAAAAGTTGGTGAGTTAAGTGCAAATGGCTGTTGTTGTCAAGTTTATCACATGAGTAGGAGTATTTGATTAAAGCACTAAAGGCCACAAAATGAGTTAAGAAAAAACAAAATGAAAAGGCTGCTGAAAAGATTATCAACAACAACAACCACAGCAACCAAAAGCCATGTCAGCCACAGACATTCCACAGAACACGTTCTCATTTTATTTGCTCCTTATTAATTAGACTATGAGCTAATTTCGGCAAAGTAGAGTCGGAAGGAAAGCATTTGTATTAAATGGAAATCCATTTTGTTTTCATAATTAAAAACGTTTTCGTGAAATGCAAAAAGAGAAAGAAACGAAAGAGGAACTCAAACAATTTTAGTGCATTTATTAATAGCAGAAACTGCCTGCAGCCAAGAAGGTGTTGCCACTGGCCACGATTACCTTGACTATGAAAATGCTTCTCACACATGAGCTGCTTGGGCGGGCGCCTCATCTAAGTGTTCCAGCGTCGCATTAGCATTATAGCTCGTCTATGCAAAACCTAAAAGCAGTCACGAGGGCGGTTCAAGACGTTAAAATAATCCTGAAATAATAATATTAGAAACTGAAAGCTTTCAGCAGTCAAACTTGATCATTAATCATATCAGGAAAATGATACAAGAGTTCTTAGATCAACCGCTTGATCGGCGTTGGTCCTTCGAGCCGGATATTCTGGAAATTGGCCCCAAAGCTTGGGCTATGTTTTAGCTCTTCTACTTGACTATATCAAATCATAACATCATACCAAGTAAATAATAAAAATCCATTCTTAAAACTTTTTTTGGATCAGTCTTGGCTCAGTCTAAATTTATTATTAGTTTAATGAAGGCCAGTTTTTGTTTTCCCGATCTTCCCTTAAATCTGCATTCGCAACGCAATTTATGTTCTTGGCGAAAATCTGTCAAATCTCACCTAAAGCCTTATAAACAACCCGATATTTTCTTAAACTTTTGAAATTACGATTAGTTTAAAATAATGTCCGAAAACTCATATCTGATCTAAAGCCTGTACTTAAGGATTACGGTCCGAATTTTGCTTAAATCTGTTCGGAAAGTAAACTTTTCCAGTCTTTCGAAGGTAAGGCAGTCCGAAAAGTTGACAAAATCGGATTTCTGTTCAAGGATCGTCTTTAATTTCGTCGAGCTTCAAGCCTTAAACCCTTTCTTAAGTATACAACTACATTATTTTCTTGGAACGAACTTTATTTCACCCTATCTCAACTCTAAATGCCCTTCCTTGAGTATATCATCGCAACTTAACCTGAAATCTTCTCGGAAAGACATATTTCGGACTTTTCAAGTTACGGCAAATCCAAAATAATGTCCAAAAAATTTCTTTTTGTTTAAGGAACGCCCCTAATTTCACCGAATCTTAACCTCTTAAGCCCATTCTGAGTTCTAACATTCAGAAATGTCCTTAAATCTGTTCAGAAAGTTATTTTTGTTTTTTTTTGGAGCCGTTGAAGTTTCAAAAACTATAAACCTGGGTGGGACATACAGTTTGATGTAAAATAAAGTTGAGTCCGTTGGGTTCAAACACATTCTAAAGTATCAGTTCAGGATTTTAGAGGTATTAACCAACTTTATTTGGTCAAGCTTATACTTAAAATATTGAAAGTTTTCTCAGAGAAAGCTATTTTATACCGAAAAGCTTTTTACAATGTTAAAGCTCACATATTTCATAAATCCGGCATCGATAAGGACTTATCGTGACAGCTTGAATAAAATTCCCAAAATTTATACGTCAGTGAGCTGAACCGAACCATTTTCATTTTCGGTTTGGTTCAGCATTTTCGAAAGAACGCCGGTTCGGTTTGCTGTTCGGCTTATCAGCTGGAATTTGCGGTTCGGTTCCGGTTTGGTTCGGTTCGGTTCAGAAGCGGTTTGCATCCCTGAAAGAAACATTTTTGTTTTCAATGAAAACGCCTTCAAACTTCGTATTTCTTAGTTTGCTATGCTTTTCCATGATTCCACTTAGTTTGGTCGAAACCAGACATCTATATAGTATAGCTGTCATAAAAAGTTGAGTCAGAAAAGTAGCCTAAGTTAGAAAAACTTTTTGGTTTTCAATGAAAATGTTCTTAAACATGGCATATATTTTGTTTGGTATGCTTTCACACAGTTCTACAAAGTTTTGTCAAAATCGGATGACTATAGCAAGTAGCTGCAGTATGAAAGATCGGTCGAAAAAAAAGTTGTAGTGTGAAAAACCTTTTTGTTTTAAATGGAGTCGACTCCAAGCTCGAACATGATTCCACTAAGTTTGGTCGAAATCAGACATCTATATCGTATATCTCCCTTAGAAAAGTAATGTCCGAAAAGGAGTCTTAGTTAAAGAACGTGCTGCATGGGTATAAAAACTTGGGTCGAGCCGAAGGTAACTTTCCTCTATTTTTAAATTTTCGTCCAATTCGATTCTAAGCAGCTACACCAATTGTGATCAGCCTTGGTTTGAAAATATTCATTAGTCGTTACTTACTCTATAAAGAATACTATCGGCGGTGTCCCACAAATCTCTTCCAACCAAATTCCAACCCAAAACCAATTCTCGGTGTCCTAGAAACCTCTTTCGGTTGGTTTCAAATCTCTAGTGATTTAGGTAGAGATTTTGCTAAATTCACCGCTAAAACTATTTTGATAAGTAAAATTAGTTGTGGAAATGTAAACTACATTATTTTACTGGATAGGCTGCATCAAATAAATAACATGTTTAATTTGATTTAATATTGAAATTAGCTTGTTAATAATTTTTCGCAAAACCAACCGAAGGCTGCCATATCAATCAAAACCGTCGTGCCACTAGATGGCGCCACTGGCCTCAATAGCGCCGCACGGGAAATTCAACAACAACAAACGTGCCCTGGAATCTCTCATGATTGGCGGAATTTTTTAAATTTATTTATTTTGTAAGACTTTAATTTAAATAATATTACTGAATCTTATTATAACAACTATTTCTTAACATCTTAATTAAAACTAAAATAAGGAAAATTTTTTTTGCGCGTGATGCAGCCCTGTTTTGTGAGATGGACAATTATTTTTGAACCCAATTGGGACCAATTCTCTTTCCCACTAAGAAAATGAAATCTCTTGAAGTTCTGGGACACCGACGGATTTTTCGGCGATTACAAAATCTCAGATTTGCAGGACACCCAGTTTACAGTTTTCTAAGTAAGTCAAAGAATCAAGTAGTATTCCTCCAAGTTTTCTAAGTAAGTTAAAGAATCAAGTAGTATTCCTCCAAGTTTCACGACAGAACTATTGACTTACTCTGCTCTGCTCTCCCGCAAGCTCGAGAATGGGGAGATGTCTGAAAAGTAGTGGAAGTTGCTCCACGATTAACTGATAGAGTCAATACTCTACTTGATGATGGAATTCGATGGTTCTAGGTGGTTGAAAAGCCTAAAAGTCATCAAATTGAATGATACCATGCTCAAATGGCAGATTTGAAAGCTCGGTGCTTTGTTGGTCAATCCAGAAGTATTGGCAGAATCCTGAAAGTCTGATTGTAAAGTTCTGCATGTGTCCACCCAAAGGGTATTACAATTTTGCCCAGAAATCTCCATTTCCGACCCACCTTATTTTCCTAGATATTACGAAGAACACAACGAGAAACGGTAACAGAAATACGTAAGAGCCACACGACTTACGAGCGAACAACGTAGCCGATCAGCAGAGAAGTCGACAGAAGCAGAACAGCGAAGTCACAACGACGAGCGGCGAGCTGGGATGCGAGATCGAGCCTTAGACGAGCGCTGTTGACTTTTTCGATCGAAGACGTGTTAAAGATTTCGGGCGCCGACGTGCCGGCGTGGAAGTCAAAGTTCGAGTCGGGTTCTATTATTAAAGCTGTTCTCTAGTTGTTCCCAAATCCAATGTATCAAACCTTTATTCGACCTTTATTAACAATAAAGTATCATCATTATATTTTAATTAAAGAAAACCCCACATGAGCTATATATATTCTTGATCAGGGCGACGAGCTGAGTCGATTGAGCTTTGTCCGTTAGTCCTTCTGTCCGCCTGTCTATTTCTGCTCAAACTAGTCTCTCATTTTTGAAGCTATCGAGCTGAAATTTAGCACAGAGTCATCTTTCTACAGCACGCTGCTAATATGTCGGAACCTGCTGGATCGGATGAGTATGGCATATACTTAGCTCCAATAGGAACGATCGGTCCGAAAACTAGTTTTAGTGAGAAAAACGAAATCGCCCAGAGATTTAAGCAAAACTATCGAAAATGGAACGGACGGAAATGAGGAGGCAGACTTATACGTTTTACTTTACGGTTTGGCTGGCGCTGCTAATTTCTCGAGACATTTGACAAAAAATTATTTTTAATTCAGTTAAAGACATGAAAGCAAATAAAATTACATAAATAAATTCCAAATTGATCACAGAATTAGGGAAAATTAACCTAATGTACATTTGGCAACTACACGAAAGCGTAATTAGTCAGTTACTTTTCATTTCACCGGGCAACAGGCATAACTTTTTAAAACGAAAACATTGTCTCCTATCAAAATAGTTTGCGAAATGAGCACAAAGTCTGTAAGATCTATATGAAATCATCAAAATCAAAATCAATTTTCATTCCTTTATTCTTAAGGCAGCTATAAGATATGGTCATCCGATCTGATTGGCTTCAATACATTGGGACTCATCATAGGCCAAATCTGCAAATGGGCAAAGTATCTTTTAAATAAGTGTAGGATATTTCGTTTATTTATGTGACATTTAAAACGTTTTGAACTCATCTTGTGAATCTTTCTGTGCAACCTTCTCCATGGCAGACAGTAAAGGCAAACCTCTGCCTTGTGTACCTTCTAGTATACACATTCCCCTGTCCCCCCCCAATCCACTGCCTTTACCGACTGGTTGACTGCTGCCTTCACCTCTGCCTCTCCGTTAATGCCACACCTTGACACAGACAAAGGTCAACTAATGTGTTGCATTCTATGTTGGTGTACAAAAGGCCAAGTGGCAATGCCTTGACAGCCACATAGACTCGTATGACAACAGTTCCAGTTGTGTGTGTGTGTGTGTGTGTGTTTATTAAATGCAAATGCTGGCGGACCTACATTAGATGTCATTCCTCGTTTTGGCTGAGAAATTCTTTGGTACTTACTAGAAGAGTGAGAGATTAATTGAGCTGAACTAAAATAAGTTCTCATGATTTATTAATTGAACGGCAGCAATCATTAATCATTGGGCGAACTTCGCTTCAAGTTTAATTTCATGAAAATTGTTTTATTTCTTTATGAGTTGCTGCGATTTAAGCAGAAATCATTTGTGTGTTTTCCCTCGGGTTTTTCATTCCATTCTCTTTTCCCTTCCCTCCCTTTTCTTTTTTGCAGTTTACGTGTTAAGTGCTTGGCAAGCACGATTAAGGCGCTTTATCACCCGCAACAACGGCAGCAACACGAACGACAAGCACGACAGCAACAGCAACATCAGCAACAGCAACAGCTGCGACAGCAGCAACAACTCTCGTAGATACCTTTTTACACACATACAGACATACCTACACACATACATTATGCTCAAGGCAATGACAACACCAGCCGCCACATTGTCAGCCGAGCTGGCTGCCTTGGCTGAGGGCGATGATGTGGCCGGCATGTTGGAAATAGAACTGCCTGCCATTTTACTCAACGAGAGTCTCTTCATCGAGCTGAATGGCAATCTAACCCTGCTGGAAGACACCTCGTCGTCGACGGGTAATCTCAGCCAAATCGCTTGGAATCGCACCAACAACAATGGCACTCACTTGTCTCCGCTGGATGAGGAGCAGCAGCGCTTGGCCAATGAGCGCGAGGCGGCCGAACTCTTGCTGCTGGTTAAGATGATCGTCATGGCAGTTATCCTGGGTCTAATGATACTCGTCACCATCATAGGCAAGTCCATAAATACCCTAACAACCATAAATTAATGTAAAATTTATGCCGCCGAAGTGAACTGTAGATGAAGTGGAATTTATGAGGCAGAAGATTTTTATTGCTCCCGCTTGGGATGAGTTTATTGATTTTTGGGCTTACAAAGATGATTTGCTGCCCCAGGTGGGAAAGTTTCCAAAAATGTTTGCCGTTGTTTTGGCGCGGCACGTGAAAAGCTATTAAAAGCGCCAAGCCAAGGCGTCAAATGCAAATTACGACCCAACCAAGCCCTCCCTATCCCTGCGCGTTGCCGTCTCTTTGTGGAGAGGCACAAGCAAGTGCAACGATTTGACAACCAGACCGACAGCCAGACAAACACACGCAGACAGAACACAAATGCCGTCGCGACGCTTTGACTGCCTTTGGGGGCCCGCAGTGGCAATTACAATTTGCCAAGTTGCATGCGTTTAATCAAAGCACATGCCATGTGATAAGCATGCCCAATAGTCATAGTCACTCAGTCGCACTGCCAACTCACATTTGCATCCCAATCCCAGCGAGCCCCACAGAGCAGAGTGTGAGAAGCAAGCACGTTTGCTGCCTAATTGCAGGCCAGAAAATGAAAATGAAAACCACTTTTCGGCTTGGAAAATTGCTTCTAATTGATTTTGCGCAGCATCCAATAGGTGTCCAAGAGTTTGGTAAATTGAACCGAAATTCCTTCAAGGTTTCGGTATCGGCAACTGCTACCTCTGACCTTTGAAGTTTTGCGAAAGGCTTGGCAGGCTGAGTTCGTGGCAGAGCTCGTTGCAATTTTGTACATTCTTAAGAGTTAAGACGCCGTCCAAGAGCGAAATGAATTGAGTGGATGACTATAAAGAGCTATTGTTATTTAAGTTGTGGAGTAGCTGGAGCCTAAAGACAGTGCGAAGAATAAAGACAGTGCGGAGGCTGCCTACATACATGCGGGTATCGGTGGACTGAGGCGCACGCAAAGCATGCTTAAAATTCGACGGCACAATGGTAGTGCGAAACACTCAGAGAATCAGAAACAGAACTGAAAGTGTTATTTTGGTCTACTTCTAACTCTGTTGACCCAGACGAAGAGGAATGGGAGAGGACCACCCCACTATTTCTAAGCTGTGCGAACATTTTTACCATTTTTCCCACCGACATCTGCATCCTAGCGCATATGACTAACTAGCACTCGCGGGACTGTGCGACCATATCAAAGAAAATAATGAAGCCATAAGCACTCAGCACAAGCACCGTGGCTCCAGAGGGTATAACAGTAACGTGTATCTTTGAACGGGCTGAATTTTGAACGTCTTATATATCTCTGTGTATGTTTCAGTGGTTTTTTGATGGTTCTTTGTTGCGATAACCAAATTCTACTAATACATTTTTCTCTTACAATTGTAAGATATATTACAGTTTTTATGAAGGTCCGACTCGGCTTTTATGGGTGATTTTAAGCAGAACAAGAACCGAAATATGTAAATTTCACTATTTTAAGATAAGATATAACAAATTTATGTTGAAAATTGGTTCGAGATCCCAAAATCGTGCTTATCTGGTACGATCTTTTTAGGGAACTAAAACGATTTGCTTTCCTGAATTTCTTCTTCTTTGGTATGATGATCACATCATAACCGTCGCCCCGGCTTTGGCGCGCTCCACCGTACACCCGTTTTGCTGGAGCTTTATCATCCATATGGGAAACATGTCCTATGCAGCGCAGCCGCTGTTGTTTTATGCGCTCGACAAGTTTAGTGTCCCCATAGAGCTCGTACAGTTCGTGATTCATTCGGATGCGAAACTCGTCGTCAAAATCCTTCGAAGAACTTTTCTCTCGAACATGCCAATTGCCACCTAATCCGGGCATGCTTCTGCGCCGTATAGCAGAACTGGGATGATAAGCGACTTGTACTGCGCCATTTTGTTTTTCGAGAGAGGGCTTTGCTCTTGAACTCCTTACTGAGCCCCTAGTATAATCATTGTTCCGAGGTAGACAAAGTCCTTAACAACCTTGAAATTGTATTCTCCCATTGCAACAGATCGCCAAGACGCGTAGACTCACTGCGCATTTATAGTAGGTACTTCGTCTTATACTCATTTACCGCTAGCCCATGAGTTTGACTGCTTCTCTATCTTTGAGACAGCTGCGCTTCCGCCGATAATATCAATATCATCGGCATATGCAAATAGCATGTTATCTCTGGTAAAGATGGTGCCCGTTCTGTTAGCATTTGGGCACTGGCGCAGTATATTCTTCAATAGCAGATTAAAGAAGTTACACGATAAGGTGTCACCCTGCCTAAAACCTCTTCTGGTATCGAATGGCTCGGAGAGGTACTTTCCTATTTTAACGGAGCTTCGTGTGCTTCTCAACGTCTTCATGCAAAGTCGAACGTACTTTGCTGGTATACCAAAAGTAGACAAGGCTTCAAAGGCGGCTTTATAGCCAACACAAAGGTGGTGGGTGTCGATCTCTCTCTCAAGGGTCTTCTCCAGGATTTGTCGCTATGCGAATATCTGGTCTGAGGTGGACTTTCCTGGTCTAAAGCCACACTGATAAGGTTCAATCAGTTCGCTCATTCTCGGCTTTAGACATTCAGATCGGAGGCATGACAGAACCTTATATGCAATAGGAAGGAGACTGATCCCGCGGTAATTGGCGCAGACTGCCGGGTCTCCTTTTTTAAATATTGGACAAAGTACACTAATATTCCAATCTTCCGGAGAGCTTTCTTCGGACTAGGGTTGTCAATAGTTTATCAATATATCGATATTTTTGTTTGACGATAAGGGTTATTCCGATATGATATTTTTTGTGCCGATATATAATTGTTTCGATATTTTTAGAAACGATATATCGGAAACAAATTACTGTGGCCACAAGGGTGGATGCCGATATGGTCCCATTAGAAAACTTAACAATAGACTTTTTATGGCGAACCAGACTTCTTTATGGTTCGGCGGGTCTATCTCTAAGATATCGATTGGTGGTTCGCTACTTCCCCAGAGGCGACATTGTGTTTGTCATCACCTCCTAGCAGGTTGGAGAAATAGTTCCTCCATTTGTCTAGTGCGACTTGCGGATCTGTGACCAGATCTCCGTGCTCGTCCTTGCATAGTGTGACTCTGCGCTTAAAACCTTCGTTTAGTTGCCTAATCTTTTGGTAGAATTTTCGAGTCTCACACCTTCCAAATAGCAGTTCGACCTCCTTAAGCATGCACTTTTCTGCTCATTCTTCTTCCTTCTGAAAAGTCGCTTCTCCTCTCTCCTTTTCTCCCGGTATCGCTCCTTTACAGCCCGAGTTGCTCCCTATTGCATAGTTCTCCCATCATGGTTCCACTCATCATCGTACCATGACAGCTCGGCGTATCCAGACGGGTTAGTTTTGCTGAGCAGGCTTTGGATGTCCGTTGTGATTGCAGCTTTTCGACGTTCTGCTCTCGACGTGGGCTAGACTGTGCGGCATGTGCCACACTGAGCCATGCACGTACTTTGACTGCAACAAGTTAGTGATGCTGTATTTTGAGCTAGTTTTTTCCGAAAAAATTCTATTCTAATTTGTTGTGTTCCTTGGGTATTTTAGGTAGACGAAATTTTAGTAGAGAAGAAGAGTTGCCTGAGAGATCAGCATATTTTGTGCTGTGCTCAATTTAAAAAGTTTTAGACCCCGCAGTTTAGGTCAACTATCTTGGGATTAATCTTCTAGCCATTGTCAAAGTGACTCCGGATTCGTTTTCTATAATGTTTTAAAGTCAGTCTAGAAATTACCGTCAAAAAATGGCATCAACTTTATAAACATTGGTTGCGTTCACCAGCATAAATCGATGACCAAAAATCGACTAATTTTGTTAGATTGTGCTGGTGAACGGGCGTGATGTGCAATCATGATTGCTAATTTTCGTGATTGTGTTAGATGTTAATCCATCAAAGTATTTCTTTGTTAGTTTGATTTGTTTTGTGATTGTTATCGATAGCAAACAGCTGACAGCAATAAGCAAAGAATTAATTTTGTAAAAATTAAAACAAAATGGGCAAGGAATCGTCTTTGCTTTTCGCAGTTTGGGTGTTGGCAAAACGGGAGTCCTTCTCATCAGTAGGTGACCGTTTCGACATACCAAAACGCCCTTAATGGAGTATCCAATGTTCTTAATACAGGCACACCGCGTCCCATTCACTGCGTCCCATTTGGAGCTTTAAACACATCTCGCATGTCTGCCACACCACCGGAACTCGCTTGCCCATCTCTGCCCTAAAGATGAGTCGCTTCACCGAGGTGTGTATGACTTGCCTCCTCTGGTATGGCCTGCAGCACCTCTAACATGATTCAGAGCTGCACATCTTCACTGACATTTAGTATACGCTGCTGCTGGAACGTATCGATCACCTCAATGGCACACGGCCAATCCTGCTGCAGCATGTGCACTATATAAGTTCCCAGTGATACGATCAGCACAATCTTGGGTCCTGCCGCAAACTGTACAATGGTCTCGATTGTTCGTGCTCTGCATCTCATCCAAATCGGTTGGGAGAGAGCTTTCCTCCGAGCCAATTCATGGAGCTGCAAGAAGGCTCCTCAGTTGATTTCTCAATAGAGAGCATCTGCAAGGAGTTCTCCACTTCGCTTACAAGTAGCCAATATGGGACAACTAGAGACAAACAAGTCGCCACCGAAGGGGTCGAAATTTCGCTTTTGACGACAGTCACATCCAATGTAATGGATTGTACTTGATGTTATTCATATTATATAATTTTTTTTATTTGCAGTCCGCCAAAAAAAATATCGATAGTTTTGTTGGCTGCAAATTCTATCAAAAACCGTTTACCAGCAGCCAAACACTTTTTTTGTGATTGTTGATTTATGTTAGATGATTGGTGTGTGCTGGTGAACACGCCCATTGTCTTACATTTTTATACACTTGAAGTGTATTATAATTTTGACCAGAAGTTTGGAACGCATAGAAGGATCACATAAAGTATATACATATATATTCTTGACCGGCATGACGAGCTAAGTCTGTCCGTCTGTCGGTTTCTACGCAAACTAGTCCCTCAGTTTTGAGGTTATCGAGCTGAAATTTTGCCCAGAGTCATCTTTTAGCTACACAATTTACATTTGTAGCTGCCAAAGGAATTTTCTGTTTCAGATGTGTTTAAACTTCGGCACAGACGAAATTAACTTTTCTTTCTCGTTTTAATAAATGAATGAAACACTAAGCACAAATAAATATTTAAAAGCTCACCATGTTTAGCCAACAAAAGGTCCCCCGTTTGTTAAGTCAAATAGAACATAAATATTCATGGCTCAAAATAGTGCACTCCTCTCTGGGGCATCCAAGTAATGGCTGTTAATAACCAAGCAAACAAAAATGGAAAACCTTTTACAGTCTTTTTCAAAAAGACATATCCACAGTCTACCTGGTGCAGTCATGAAGTGCATTGTTGTAAGTCTCTGTTTGCTGGCTTTGGCTTCTAGCCAGTTAAAGTCTTGGGAAGAAAGTGATGAGGACAATCGACACTTGATACAAATAATTAACTTTCTGGCTTATACTAAACACTACAAAAACTATATAACCTTCTTTGGTGAACTGGAGTTTTCGTATCAAGGCCCCTCGCTACAGCAGAACATAATGGAGTCGTTTCAAGTGCCCGTCATAGTGGCAGGTTTGGAAACAGGGCCGTTACAAAAGATTATTACTTCACGCAGTTTGGCCATAGTTTTATTTACGGGCCTAGACGATGCTATGCTCAAGGCAGTGCAGAAAAGCGTCGAGGGTCTACAACACATGATGCTGATCTTTGTGTACAAATCGCCAAACAATGAACCGCCTCAAGCAGAGTTTGCTGAATCCTTTTTAAGGTGGTGCTGGGACCGTCGCTGGCTCTATAGTTTGCTGATGTTTAAAAACCAATCTCGGTATGAAGAGTGGACATTCGCTAATTTGGCTTCAACAAACATAAAGAAGTTGCCCCAAAACAAATGGTTTCTCACCAATCCAAATCGAAGTTTTGCACTCAACTTAAGAAAATACAATGTTCTGTTGCCGGTTTTTGAAAATGTTCCTGAAGCAATAATGGTGAGTCTTACAATAGAATACGTTGAGCATATTTTTATCATTTGTTCTTCCAGTACAACTCAACTGAGGGAAAACTAAGCTTGGGTGGCATTTCAGGCATAATGACGTATGAGTTTGCTCGCTTTGCAAACGCCTCTATAGAACTTCTCCTTCTGCCTGGCAGACACAATTTTGAAGAAAACGTGCGTCTATTGGCTGGAAATCGATCCATTGACTTGGGTGGTAACTTATTGGAAAACAACAGCCTGGGCGAGTTCAGTCCAACGGTAATGAATAACATGATTTGTCTGCTAGTACCTCATAGAAGACCTTCGCCCATGAAAGAATATTTGGGAAATGGAAAAGCCTTTTTACCAAGATTACTGGTTTTTTGCATACTCGTATATGCCATAATCAAGCGATTGTCAAATTCCGTTCTTTCACTGTTTAGAATTCTGGAGAACAGCGTGTGGTCTTCACTGGGTATTCCACTAACGGTCAGAGAATTTAATCGCCTCAGTTTGGCGGAAAAGTTTATGGAAATCTCCCTGAAGTTGTTCAATGTGTGTTTTATGAGCATCGTTGGCAGCTTTGTGGCCACACGTCTCACCTCGGGTGTGTTCCAGCCGGAAATAGATGATGTGGAGTCGCTGCTGGCAAGTGGCTTACCCATCATGATCGACGACAATGCTACTCGGCAACTGTTTCTAGAAAATCAGCTACCCTACGAGCTGAAGGATCGTCTGTTTATGGTGGACTCACAGACATTGGAGCATAATTTGAATAATCTGAACACTAGCTATGCCTATGTCACGGACATGCTGCAGTTTTCAAGAATTGTTTACATACAAAAGTTTTTGAGTTATCCCAAGCTTAAAATTGGAACTGCGGAGCTCTGCAGTGCCTCACGCATTATACGTTTGCCCGTCTCCATGGGATCTCCCTTGAAGGAAGCTTTATTCTATTTCTTTAAACAGATCAGAGAAGCGGGCCTAGAATCTAAATTTATACAGTTGGGCGTAGAGCAGGGAAGCCTCTTGGGCCGCTATAAGCACATGAAGGAGCCTCCGCTTGTAGTTTCGGGACTGTCTTTGGATTTTTTTCGAATGGTCTTTATAACGTACGTGGTGGGTATGGGAATGGCTATTTTGGTTTTCTTAATTGAGTTGAGGTTGAAACGTAGATAAATAAATTAATGTTGTGGTTTGGTGGAAAACATTCTGACAAAATATTGATTTTTCTGAAGCTTCATAAAGCGCAAAACGAAGCAATAAAAATGTTGGCGATTCATCTTAAGAAGAGCTATAGGTTAAGTTTATTTACCTGGTTTTTTCTGGGTTTCAGAAACGGTTATGGCTATAAGGTATAAGTATAAGCTATTGACAAACCAGGGCAGTCTAAAGCGATTTCATAAAGGACTCTCACTTGTTGAGTAAAGCTCAAATTTGATATTCAGTAGCATTTTTCCCCATTTTAAAGTTGCGCATGCTAAGAATTAATTAAATCACTATATTTTTAGCTTGAATCACCTGAATTACTTAAAACTAAGTTAATTTTTATGAACAATAAACATTTTATATTTCACTTTAATGCCAATAACTTCTGTTTTATTGAAGGGATTTTAATGGATTTGCCTTTGATGACCAGCAACAAATTAAGTTTTATACAACTGCACTTTATACAATTGCAAAAAACTGATTTAACCGAAGTCAACCATATTCCGATAGTGTTGGACGTCCTTTTCGGAAACTACCTTTTCAAAATCAACAAACCGAAACTGAAAATATATACATTTTTCAAATAGACTTGGCTCACTGATAAGATTTAAGTTTGGGAGCCACACGCACACTGCATATATTTGTTTTGTCGTCTCGATGGCGCTCACCGCAACTGTTTTACTGATTGCTTGTGCAACTTATCGGCGCCCTGCGCTGATGCGCAATGGAAGAAGAGGATTCGAGCAGGAGTACCTCAAGGCAGCGTTCTTGGCCCAACCCGTACAGCCTTTTCACCGCTGACATGCCCACATCGACGATAATGACTGAGGACCTGCGATCGGACGTTCGTCGACGACAGCGATAAGTCACGGGATAAGTGATCTAGGCAACAGATACGCAGGAATACCGAAAAGGTTTGAGAACTGGGCCTCTAGGCGGAATATCTCAGTCAACCCTGAGAAATGTGTCTGTGTCACCACACACTCAGAAGAGACATAGCCCTGAGTCTTCCTTCACGGAGAGGTGCTCCCACACTAAACGGCACATAAGTACCTTTGGGGTCACACTTCACATAAACACAAACCTCGAAGTGGTTGAGAAGCAAGGCAACAAGATGGCTGGTACGAAAACAAAAGTTGTCCTTGAAAAACCAGGTGCTGATGTACAAAGTAATCCTGGCACCGATCTGGAGGTATGGCATCCAGGTGTATGGCATCGCCGCCAAGACCCACCAGAATAAAATTAGGGTCTTTCAGGCAAAATGCTCAGACGAATCACTGGTGCAGAGTGGTTCATCAGAACCAAGGACATAGAGAGAGATTGTGGTGTCCCTATGGTCGGCGATACCATAAACAGACAAGCCGCACGTTGCCTTGACAAGGTAGCATGCCACCCAAACAACCTTGCCAGACGCCTGCTCAGAAGAAGAAGGATAAAAACGGGATCAGGGCAGCACGGAGACTTCAGAGGATCCATCCCACTGACTTGGCTAACCGAAGGATATAGGCTTACATACACAGCCATTACACTACACTATCACATATATATCAATAACAATCTAAATATATAACAAACCTAGCTCTCAAAACCCCTAGAACTAGAACTACACGAAAACAAACACACAACACAACAAATATCAAACATTAAAATCAAAACAAACACTACAACATAAGTTATTTTAAGGAGTAACAATAGCTTGTAAAAACTTAGATGTAATAGGGTCACTAAGCTCAATAAAATTACCTTTTTAAAAATCCAAAAAAAAAAAAAAAACTTGTTTCGAATTGAGACAATTGTGTGCGCCTGGTACCAAGTGATGAAATAGCTAACGGAGCAAGGGCTTGCCCATCGCTGTTTTAAAGGAACGCATGGTATACGAGGTGTGTTCAAAAGTATCGCGAATTTTGAATTTTCGCGGGTTACGTATATTCGAATTTTTGTGGCGTTATGTTGGTACTCATGTCTCTCACTTATGCCGGCAAGCTCAGCCATTTTGAATGTTCACTTAATTGTTGACAGCTGCTTTGCTTGCACGTGTTTAGGATCGTCTTCGATTTTTACCTATTCAAAAAAATGGATCAAAGAACCTGTATCAAATTTTGTGGGAAAAACGAAATTATGTGCGCGGATGCATTCCGAATGTTGACTGTGGCATACGGAGAAGCTACCTTGGACCAAAGCAACGTTTATCGGTGGTACAAAATGTTCTCAGAAGGCCGAGAAGATGTGAACGACGAAGAGCGTGCCGGACGCCCGAGCACTTCAACAACAGACGAAAAATTAATGAAGTGGAGAAAATGGTATTGGCCAATCGTCGAATCACCGTTAGAGAAGTTGCTGAGGACCTTAACATATCGATTGGCTCGTGCCATTCGATTTTTATCAATGATTTGGGCATGAGACGGGTCGCCGCATGAACATTGCTAATGAGATGTTAAACTCTGTCCGCGACGACCCAAATTTGTTCCAGAGGGTCATAACTGGTGACGAATCGTAGGTTTGGTTTTGACGTGGAAACCAAAGCTTAATCATCTCAATGGAAGCTGCCGCACGAACCAAGACCGAAAAAAGCGCGCCAAGTTCGGTCGAATGTGAAAGTTTTGCTGACAGTTTTCTTCGATTGCAGCGGCGTGGTGCATCATGAGTTCTTGCCACAGGGAAGAACGGTCAAAAAGGAATATTACCTGCAAGTTATGCGCAATTTGCGCGAAGCAATCCGCCAAAAACGCCCGGATTTGCGGAAGAACAAAAATTGGCTTTTGCACCACGATAACGCCCCTGCTCACACATCGTTGCTTGTGCGCGACTTTTTGGCCAAAAACAACACACTAATGATGCCGCCGCCACCGTATTCCCCAGATCTGGCCCCTGGACTTTTTCATTGTTCCCTAAACTGAAGACCGTCGGACGAAACGCTACGCTTGATTAGATCCAGTTGAGAAGCGGTAAACAAGATAAAAATAATTTGGTTTTTTCTTGTCTCATGGGGATTACTTTAGGGACAAAATAGATATTCATGAGATTTTTGAGCAGTTTCATCTGGTGGATATCGATAAGTTCCTATCGCTGCATTAGGGTGACCAGACACGGTCAACAAATTTGGTATTTTTGATTTTTTTATATTATTGAATGCTGCTGGTAAAATTGATTGCGATGAATCAAAATCAATAGATGGGGACACTTGTTTACCTGCACGGCTTAACAAAGGAACGCTGACTACACAGAAGTCAGCTGCAGTGATAAGGAAGTTGCCACATGCATAAGAACGCAGCGCCGCCAAGTCCTGCTAACAATCCTGGCCACAACCAATTGAATCGCAACTGAATTCAAGGCTTCAACTTAAACAACAACCTGAGTCATTAAACAAATATGGCATCATCCAGAACAGTACTCTCTTTACTCTCTTGCATTGTTTATTCGTTGCTCTGCCTCTTCAAATTCCATTTCCATTGCGTGGAGTTGAAAAATTAGTTTATTCATAAACATTTTGAGGTAGCAAATAATTAAATAAACAAATCAAATGATGGAGCCTCAGCTGTTTGTATAACGATAAAATATATCGATAATTCTATCGGAACTGAACTCGCGGTTAAGTTTAACCAGTGCTCGAGCAGCGGTTAAGTCTGTTCCTCCGGTTGCGCCAGACACAGTACTTAAGAAGAAAAGTTGGTTTGGTGAATTGGGGGAAGATCGACTTCCATTTTGTCGAGCAGTGTAATAAATTATATGTCAGTGCTGCCCATCGCCGTTTCGGTCAGTTCTGCACAGCATAATTGTTTGTGTTTCTTATAACTCGACTATCGTTCATCCGATCTTTACCATGCCTTTTGCGGATCGATTCATAATCCTGATTTCTAAATCGGGGGTGTCCTGGAAATCTTGAGTACGGTTGGCTTGCAAATCGCTAGAGAAATCTGTCGGTGTCCCAGAACTTCGAGAGATTTCGTTTTCTTCGAAAGTCTAGTTCGAAAGTCGAGTTCGAAAGGTGTGTTTATAAGATTATGCTCCGACTACAAAAACAGTGATATATTGCGTGGGTTCGTGAAGTCGCTACGGGTTGGTAAGTGTATTGGTTGAGGTTTGAAACCAACCGAAAGAGATTTCTAGGACACCGAGAATTGGTTTTGAGTTGGAATTTGGCTAGAAGAGATTTCTGGGACACCGCCGAATATGTCCATCGCACCATCTATCTATATGACGGAGATAAGACGTTTTTTTCTTTCAAATTAAACTGCCTGTAGGTATAGAAAGTTCCTTCAATTCTTACCATCTCTGATATCTGTTTGTTCAAACGGACGTACAAACGGAGACACTTCCTTCTGGCTGTTATATACATTACAAACAACAATCACTGTGAGAGCAACGTTAATTTATTTATTTGCGTTTCAACTTCAACTCAATTAAGAAAATCAAAATAGCCATTCCGATACCCACCAAGTACAACGTAAAGACAAATCGAAAAAAATCCAAAGGCAGCCCTGAATCCAAAACTGAAGCCTCCCTCATACGTGTATAGCGACCCAAGAGTCTTCCCTGCTCTACGCCCAACTGCATAAATTTAATTTGTAAGCCAACTTCTCTGATTTGTTTGTAGAAATGGAATAATACTTCCTTGAAGGGGGATCCCACGGAGACAGGCAAACGTAGAAAGCGTGAGCCAGTGCACAGTTTTGGGATTCCTAACTTTAGCTTGGGATATCTCAAAAACTCTTGTATGTAAACAATTCTTAAATACTGCTGCACGTCCATGACATATGCATAGCTGGTGTTCAGGTTGTTCAAATTATGATCCAGCGTCTGTGAGTCCACCATCAATAGACGATCCTTCAGTTCGTACGGTAGTCGATTTTCTAGAAACAATTGCCGAGTAGCGTTGTCGTCGATCATGATGGGTAAGCCACTTGCCAGCATCGACTCCACATCATCAATATCCGGCTGGAACATACCCGAGGTGAGACGTGTGGCCACAAAGCTGCCAAAGATGTTTATATAACACAGATTGAACAACTGCAGGGAGATTTCCATAAACTTTTCAGCCAAAGTGAGGCGATTGAAGTCCGTGCCAGTGGGTGGTATACCCAGCGAAGACCAAACACTGCTCTCAAGAATTCTAAGCAGCGAAAGAACAGGATTGGCCAAACGCTTGATTATGGCATATGAAACTATGGAAATAGCTACTAAAGATGGTATGGATAACTTTTTGATATCTCCCACATATTCATTCATGGGCGACGGTCTTCTATGTGGTACTACCAGACAAAATCTGGCATTTACTATCATGGGACTGTACTCTCCCAGGCTGTTGATATCCACTAAATTACCACCCAAGTCAATGAAACGATTTCCAGCCAATTGTCGCACATTATCATCATAATTGTTCGAGTCGGTTCCGACTGGAAGTGGGAGAAGTTCTATAGAGCCATTTGCAAAGCGTGCAAACTCATACGAAATTATGCCCGAAATGCCACCCAAGCTTACTTCGCCTTGAGTTGAGTTATACTGGAACAACAAATGATACCATAAATCTCAAGGTATTCTGTTGCAATACTCACCAACATTGCTTCAGGAACATTTTCGAAAACCGGCAACAGAAATTTGTAATTTCGTAAGTTGAGTGCCCTGCTTTGCTTATTTGAATCTGAATGTGTCCGTAAGTCGACTGCATGCAAACCAACAAGTGTCCACGCTTCATACCGAGAATCGTTCTTAAACATCAGACCAGCATACACCAAACGACGCTCCCAGCACCAACTCAAGAAAGATTCAGCAAAGTCCGCTTGAGGTGGTTCATCATTGGGTGATTTGTATACAAATATCAGCATCATGTGTTGTAGACCGACAAGGCTTTCCTGCACTGCCCTGAGCATTGCATCGTCTAGGCCCGTAAATAAAACTATGGCCAAACTGTGTCTGGTAATTATCTTTTGCAACGGTCCTATATCCAAACCTGCCACTATGACGGGCACTTGGAAAGACTCCATTAAGCTCTGCTGCAGCGAGGGACCTTGAAGCGAAAACTCCTGTTCACCAAAAAAGGTTACATAGTTTTTGAAGCCTTCAATAGAAGCCTCATACTTGATGATTTGTATCAAGTATCGATTGTCCTCATCACTTTCATGCCAATATGTTAGCTGGCTTGAAGCCAAAGCCAGCAAGCAGTGAACGACAACACACCTCATGACTGCACTAGGTAGACTGTGGACCTGGCTCTTCGAGTGAAAGTATATAAAAGGGTGTCAATCTTTGTTTGCATGGTTATTATCAGACATTACTTGGATGCCCCAGAGAGAAATGCAGTATTTTAAGTTATTAATTTTTATGGTCTATTTGATTAACAGAACGGGGGAACTCTTGCTGGATAAACATACACAGAATAAAAATAAGATCTATATCAATTTGATGGTGACACGACAAAACGCCCAAGGACAAAAGGCCCATATCAAAATTAATCTAATTAAGCATCGAAATTTAACTCAAACATTTTAGACTTCGTCCGACTTATTGCTCAGCCCAATAAAAATCCACAAACTATAGAAAACTTTGATGTCTTTTTTTTTTTAACTGTTTATTTCATGAATCTTATAACTTTACTTATTAAATAAACAAAATATTTATTATATTTAGGATACACTCTGTCTCCAGACGAGCTCTCTAGTGTTAAGTTAATTAAGAGTATGACTCACTTTTGGTGAATAATAGGATATAAGAGATATACATATTTAGCAGATGGGTGTGTAACGAAAAAATTTTTAAAAAAACATTACTTAGTTATTTATATTAAGATAAAAACAAGTTAGGTTTAGGGGACAAAAATAGGATGGGGATGGGTTGGGTTTTATGAGCGTGTATTATCTAGCCACCAAAATTGGTTTGTGACTAGGGTGGAATCCCTAGCTGGTATTGTTTTATCAAACCGCCAGTTCCCTTCCTGTACAAGGGACTCTGGAACGGATTTGTCTGTGGCGCGCCTGTAGAGGTGGTAAAACACCGGTATTCCACTGCTGCTTTGTATAAATCCTTTTTTATCTAGCATTAAAAATGCTTCTGGTGGGACAAGGCCTGTTGCTAGTGTAAGCTCAATATATTGCTCGCCTACATAATAAGGAGCCATGATGAAATTATTTTCGTGGTATTCGGTACATCTGAGAATGTGGTTGCGAATGAGATGAATTATAAAATTATCTAATCTAGGGATGTTGGCCGCATTGTACAGTTTCTCGTTGCTGAAATATTTAAGATAATCGCTTGCCGGAGATCTATATAATGAAGTACACGTTCTAAGGCATTTTCTTTCGAAGACCCGTAGTCTTTCCATATAAGATGGTGAGATATTAAACCAGATATTGCATGCGTACGTAAGTATGGGTCTAATAAACGCTTGGTATATGAGAATTTTTACTCTATGACATAAGTGTTTCGAATACATTAGAGATTGAAAAGTAAAGAATGCTGTTATGGCTTTGGCTAGCTGCCTACTAGTATGTTCGTTGAAGTATAAGAAGCGGTCAAGATCCACTCCTAAATACTTAACAATACTGTATGTTGGAATGCTTGTATTATTTATGGTTGACGAAATTTCAAATTTTTTCCAGTTTTTCCTAATGTCTGCATTGCAATTTTTAACCGGGGGCCTAAACAGTATAGCTTCACATTTGCTGTAGTTTATTTTCAGGTGCCATTTATAGGCATACTGTTCTATGCGGGAGGAATCATCTTGAAGCTTTATGTTGATGCTTGAGATTGTGCTGCCTGGCTGATATATAATTAAATCATCTGCAAATGCGATAATATTCTCTAGCTTCCTTAGTAAGTCTAGGGTGCAAAACGAAATAGTTGCCCCCTGCTTTTATATGAAGAGTGTAACGGACACGCGGAATGTCGAGAGCACGCTCTGTCTAAACGTTTGGCCGGCTAGGCTCAGGGAAAGTGGGGGGGTCTTTGGTGCTCTCCCAATCATGCGCTACAGATTAAAAAAAAAACAGAGCTTTAAGGAATGGCTAAACCATAGAATACAGAACCTGGAAATGTTACAATTTAGGGGAGAACTAAGATGTTGTTGTCCTCCTCTATACCCACCCTACCATGCAGAACCTTGTGAGATTATATGGCTCTGCCCAAATCAAGACGCGAGTAAACTTGCTATGGAATCCCTTTAAATGAACATTTATTTCATTTTCGTTATTTTAATCCTCTTAAAACAGAAGTTATATTCAAACAATATCATATTAGTACAGGAGTGAAATCGCAGAAGGCCTTTTATCAAACTATGAGTGTGCATTCTGAACTCCCCAACATATTTGTACAAGAGTACTTGAGCCGTTAAGCGGCAGACCTAATGGGCCATGGTTCAAAACTACTTTTGCGGGTTTATCAATTGCTTTTACTTAGGGTCGGCTATGCCGTACTTACTGCAGCGTCCAACGGTGTCAGCAGGCCTGATGATCGTGGAAGCTGTCGGGGAAAAAGGAGGCAAAAACAAAAACTCCCACAAGCAGTATGTTCGTCCTAGGAAAATACAAGTTTAAGACAAAATTACTTCACTAGTAGGGATATCAAAAGGCACAAAATTCAACAAACTAGTTCCGATACTACGGTAAAGTGATCCTTCGCTTAATCCTGTGGTAAAGGCCGGTTACGAAACGTGCACACGTGGCCAAGCCCTGGCTTGAGGTGTCTCGTATATACTGCGACAGCTGTTCGTTGATGGTGAGCACTATTTGGGCAGATCAGCTACCAAATCTAGGAGCAGCAGCGACAGATTTAATGCTGCTGGGTTAGAGAAGCCGCGCACAGGGGACAGGTGTTGAGGCCAAGGCTAGGTTAGCGCCCCTGGCAGCAGCCACAGCGTCACGCCCATGACAGGCGGTGCTGATGAAATTATCCAATGATCCAGATAGGGCCGAGCCCAAACGCAGAGAATCCACTGGCAGAATCCCAGGAACAAGCCCTGAACTGAGATACTCTCTGACTGGCACAGGCGACAACAGCGCGTCGGTTGGTTATGGACGAATGGGACAAATTGCCTAGAGGTGCTCTGCGATGACGGACTAAGTGCCGGAGCACACACTAGTGCAATTTCTTCAATGCAAAACTAAATAAGACACGTTTTATCACTACTAGGTCACACGAACACAATTTTGTTGTTTACCATACCTGAAGTTGAGGTTACGCCGGGTGACAATTTTAATTGTTGCTTCTGGCAAGGTAAATAGTTGGCCAACCATATATGTATTGGCGCAAAACGATCGTGAACAGGTCCTGGATGGCGGATGGCCAACACTTATGGTTTGAATCACGTTGGAAGATGATTATTTTCGATCAGAAAAATATTGAGCGTCAGTTCGAGTTTTCGGTATCAGCAAAAGTGAAGGCGGAAGACAAGATGACAGCTTACATAGCATGGCTGCGTGACAAGGGCTGCCAACTTATTTGTGGACGCATGATAGCGAATGATAGCGCTTGTACATGAGATAGCCCCTAATGTGAATTTATCGAATATCGATTATTTTCAAACTGATTCATCGAACATTCAAATTCAAAAATTACCGAATCCTCACAAGAGGAGCAACTTTATAGGTTCCAAACTTCTAACATGAATAATAGAGCGTCTTTTAAGAGAATGTGCTTGCCCGTAGTCTGTCCCAAATTCGCCAGGCAGACGCCTGACATTTCATCTACAGTCTCGATTGTGATGCAGCGGGTAGTGTGCATGCCTGCTGTGCAAGAGGTCGCGGTTTCGTTCCCGTCTCGGTATATCTGAACTATGTACTTACTTAATTATTTCACTCCGGTTCAGGTTAAGGCGGTGAAATGTTTTCTGCTGCGGTTCACGTTCGCTTTGGTCTTTGACTCCGGAGCGGTTCGCCTTCGAACCGGTATGCTGTACTGCGCTTTACCCAAAGCTACCCAAAAGTAATATATGTAACATCTCCTAGCCTTTTATGTATTTATAGTCTTCTCATTAATCGAGACATTGCTTTACACCAATGGACAACATTTATTTATTTATTTGCGTTTCACTCTCAACTCAATTAATAAAACAATAATGGCAATTCCCATACACACCAAGTACACCGAAAAGGCAAAGTGGAAAAATTCCAAAGACAGTCCTGAAACTGAAACCGGAGGCTCCTTCTTACGCGTATAGCGACCCAAAAGTCTTCCCTGCTCTAGGCCCATCCCAACCAATTTATCATATAAACCCGCCTCATTGATCCGTTTTTGGAAATAGAATAAAACTTCCTTGAAGGGGGATCCCTCGTACACTTGAATACGTAGAAAGCGTGAGGCACTGCAGAGCTCCGGGGTTCCTATTTTAAGTTTGGGATACCTCATAAACTCTTGTATGTAAGCCAATCTTAAAAATTGCATCATATCCATGACATAGGCATAGCTGGTGTTCAGGTTGTTCAAATTATGCTCCAGCGTCTGTGAGTCCACCATGAATAGACGATCCTTCAGTTCGTAGGGTAGTCGATTTTCCAAAAACAGTTGCCGAGTGGAATTATCGTCGATCATGATGGGTAAGCCACTTGCCAACAGCGAGCGCACATCATCGAGTTCAGGCAGGAATACACCCGAGGTGAGACGTGTGGCCACAAAGCTGCCAAAGATGCTAAAATAACACACATTGAACAATTGCAGGGCGATTTCCATAAACTTTTCAGCCAAAGTGAGACGATTGAATTCTCTGCCAGTGGGTGGAATACCCAGCGAAGACCACACACTGTTCTCCAAAGTTCTTAGCAGCGAAAGAACCGGATTGGCCAAACGTTTGATTATGGTATATGAAACTATGGCAATAAGAATTAAACCAGGAATAGATAATTTCCCAGAAACTCCGATATATGCATGCATGGGTAACGGTCTTCTATGCGGTACAACGAGACAAAACCTGGCATTCGATATTATTGGACTGAAATCGGCCAGGCTGTTATTCTCCAACAAATTAGCGCCCAAGTCAATGGTACGATTTCCAGCCAATCGGCGCACATTTTCTTCATAATTGTGCCTGCCAGGAAGTGGTAAAATTTCAAAAGTGGCATTTGCAAACCTTACAAGCTCATTGGACATTATGCCCGATATGCCACCCAATCTTAGTTCGCCCTCAGTGGAGTTATACTGAAACAACAAATGATAATGTTTATCTGAACGTATTTTATTATAAGACTTACCATTATCGCTTCAGGAATATTTTCAAAAACCGGCAGCAAAAATTTATACTTTCTTAAGTTGAGTGCAAAGCTTCGATTAGTTCGATTTGCTAGAAACCATTTGTTTTGAGGCAACTTCTTTATGTTTGTTGTTGCCAAATTAGCAAGTGCCCACTCTTCATAACGAGATTGGTTCTTAAACATTAGCAAACTATAGACCCTACGCTGATTCCAGCACCACCTCAAGAAGGATTCAGCAAACTCGGCTTGTGGCGGTTCCTTGTTGGGCGATTTGTACACAAAGATCAGTGAGACATGTTGTAGACCCACGAGGCTTTCTTGCACTGCCTTAAGCATAGCATCGTCTAGCCCAGTAAATAAAACGATGGCCAAACTGCGTGTGGTAATTATCTTACGCAACGGTCCTATATCCAAGCCTGCCACTATGACGGGTACTTCCATGGTCTCCATCAAGCTCTGCTGCAGCGAGGGGCCTTGATCCGAAAGTTCCTGATCACCAAAAAAGGTTATATAGTTTTTGATGCGTTCGGTATGAGTCAGAAAGTTAATTATTTGTATCAAATGTCGATTGTCTTCATCACTGTCATGCCAAGACTTAAGCTGGCTGGAAGCCAAAGCCAGCAAACTGAGAGTAACAACAACACACTTCATGACTGCACTGGGTAGACTATGGAGCTGGTTCACTGAGTAAAAGTATATGAAAGAGTTTCAATCTTTGTTTATTTGGTTATTAACAGCCATTACTTGAATGCCCCAGAGAGGAATGCAATTTTTTAAGCCATCAACTTTTATGGTCTATTTGAGTAACCAAGCGGATGGCCTCCTGCTGGCTAAACATGATGATATTTCAGGTGTTTTTTTTTAAATATTTCTGATTTGAGTTTCATATATGGGCTTTAAAACGGAAATTCAGAAAGGGCATGAGTATCCGAAGGGTATCTCTAAAGGGAAGTGTGAATGCATTTGCCAACCACTTGCACATTTAATGAAGGACGCTGATGCTCCAGGAAACAGTATAAAGATTTCACATTCCAAGTCTGAATTCATACGGTTACAAAAGAACGAAATGCTTTTCAATAGTTTGATCACCATAGTTTCTGGACTTACTCCATTGATTTCTGGATTTACTCCATTTCGCGGCTGCATTAAGGAAGCTATCCCAAACCTTTAGAGGCAGAACCACAAGTAACCAAGGCTTACAATCTAATCGCATGTTGGCAGGGCGGAACCCATTGTTTGGGCTAGCAGTCAATCGGCTGGCCATCATGATAATCAGACATCACACACAAAATTATCTTTCATTATTAAAACCCAGGCAAATACTATTGAAGCTAAGCAATGTAAAATCAGAACAAAAGAAGGTGGATGTTTCGGATAAATTCAAAGTATATCTGTTTTGGCATGTGAGAGGCGAGCGTCTTTACCATCCCTACCTTCATCCTTGGTAGCTAAATTTAATCATGAAACCCTTAGACGACCGATCAATACACTTTTAACTCATATCTTTCCCATAATTTTATTATTATTATTATTTATTTTATTTTAATTGCAACAACGTCTTCTAGACACAGTTACAATATAATACAACAAGAAAATGGTGAAAAGGAAAACAAAGTTTAAATTGAACGCCTTCTGATCCGTTGGGGGTACTTTATTGGTCACAATGACCAGCTACGCCCCTGCTCGCAGCGTTGGTGATCAGAAGGGAGTTCAAAAAAGTACTTAAAGCTATGTAAGGGCAAGATTGTAGAGAATAAGGCCTTCATCGGAAATGATACTGAGAAGAGGAAAGATCTTATTATAATCCCTACACAGAATGCGAAACGGACAATTGGCGGCATATAAAGAAGAGGCCAAAGGAAGCCTCAAGGGTATAAAGTTACGTGTTCGTCTTGATGGGACATTAAAGCTCACACACCCAAGTAGGAACTCTGCGTCAATGTTACCCTGTATAAGCTTGTGCAAAAACATTATACCCAACATGGTACGCCTATGTTCAAGAGTCGGTAAGTCTAAAAGCTTTAGTCTGGATAAATAAGGGGGAAGCCTCAATTGTGGGTCCCAACTCAAGTTGCGAAGGGCAAACAAAAGGAACTGCTTCTGGACGGATTCAATGCGCTTACAGAGGGTTAATGATTGGGGGTTCCAAATACACGACCCAAATTCTAAGATAGGCCTCACTAGGGATGTATATAACAGCTTAGTCGTGTAGGGATCATTAAACTCTTTAGACCAGCGCTTAATAAAACCTAGCAAACCCATGGCTTTATTCACAGTGAGTTCAATGTGAGTGCGAAAATGTAATTTATGATCAAGGGTAATACCCAGATCTGAAAAGATTACGTTCAAGTAATATTGAATAAAAATAAATATTTAATAAAAAAAGGGGGTTCTACGATAAAACGTCATAGACTTACACTTGTCCCGGTTTAAGTGCAACAAATTGTTAGAGCACCACGAGTATATGGAATTCAAATCAACCTGAAGCAAAGCAGAATCATTGGGCGAGTTATGGCTCAGGAAGATCTTTTACCCCAAGATTTCTACTACAGCCGATACCTCCATATTCCCAGATGGACCCTCATGGTTGGCATGGCAATTGCCAGTATTCACATGATTTTCGTACCACTCCTCGTATTGAACAGAATCCAATTTGTTTTGCCAAGTACTATACTGGTGACAGTAACTGCTTTTTACCAAAATGTCCAACACCTTGCCTGTATAATACCCAATTAGAGAAGAAACACCAAATAACGAAGAAAATCCACGTTTCTTCCACGTTCCATCGCCAGAAACAGTCAACTCTGAGGTTTCTTCCAGGTCATTTGCTTCACACATTGCTTTTTTTCTTCTTCGGCAGCTGAAGAAAAGAATTTGGTAGCAACATTTTTTGTAGAAGTACATTTTCTTCACGTATGCATAATAACAGACCTTCGTTACAAAAAAGCTAGCCAAATCCATGAGTCCACAAAATTTATTACAGCCGGCTAATCCTAAGCCCAACACTCGCATGACAAAAGCAAATCTGTAATTGATATCATAAACACCTGAATGAATTCTTTCACTGGAAGGAACGTCTTGAGACTTTTTGCACTTTTTACACGCAACGTTGATATTGAATCCAAGGCCTTCCTTTTTGCATGTCTGGAATTCGATTTGTCCATCGCACTTGACACATTTCACCAGAGTGGAAATTGTTGAAAAAACAAGAATAAAATCGATTATTCGATAATGTTTCGTGATGTCTTCTTTCACGTTTATAGAGGAGCCCGTCTTGATTTTTTTTCGCAGACGCGCTATTACCTTTCACGTAATCCTGTAATTTACGTTTATGAGGAGGTTGGATTTGTTTGGGTCGACTCAAGATCTCTGTACTTTTCCCACGATCAGTCCTGGAAATTTTACGAGGCATTGTTGATGTTAATATCGCAACCACAATGATAACTGGCGAAATTATAACGACTCCGAACGAGCACTGGATTGCTTTTTCAATAGCTTTTACAATAGCTGGATAGTTTTAACAATGTTACAATGTATGTTTACAATGTATATACGGTCACATTGCTTATGAGCAGAGGTCAGGCAGAACTGCTAAGACGCTGTCTCTTTCTGTTTTGTACTCTTGAGTGACGCGAACGCATTCTTGTGAAACAAAAAGTTTAGCTGCCCAGCAGGTACAAAAATTCAGGGTCGGCCGACCTGCGTTCAACTGCGCATAACTTCGGAAGTTTTACTCGGATCGATCTAAAATTTTAACACAATATTCTCGAGATGTTTTGCATTCAGAAAAAAAAAAAAAAAATGCAAAAAAAAAAATTAAATACTATACCCCCCTTAAGAAGTTCTTAAGGTCAGTCTCAGTGATATCAGACAGAGGCGGGAAACAAAAATTTGTTTCGGTGGAGCAACTGCTAAAATAGGACGGAAATATAGCTGAGCATTGGCAGACGTTGAAGAGACATTAGCTCCAGCAGAAGCTACAATTCGAGGTGGAGTAGCTGATGCAGGAGCAGCAATTGAGCAGGTGCAGGAACCGCGTAGATAAGGCGGCGCGGCGCGGGGCCACACGATCAACTTCAGGCACAGATTCCGTAGCAGCCTTAGTGGAGACTGCAGCAGGATTAGTTTGGCTAAGTTTTACCAGGATCAGGGTCGCGGTTTCGTTCCCGTCTCGGTATATCTGAACTATGTACTTACTTAATTAATTGACTCCGGTTCAGGTTAAGGCGGTGAAATGTTTTCTGCTGCGGTTCACGTTCGCTTTGGTCTTTGACTCCGGAGCGGTTCGCCTTCGAACCAGTATGCTGTACTGCGCTTTACCCAAAGGTACCCAAAAGTAATATATGTAACATCTCCTAGCCTTTTATGTATTTATAGTCTTCTTATTAGTCGAGACATTGCTTTACACCAATGGACAATATTTATTTATTTATTTGCGTTTCACTCTCAACTCAATTAATAAAACAATAATGGCAATTCCCATACACACCAAGTACACCGAAAAGACAAAGTAGAAAAACTCCAAAGACAGTCCTGAAACTGGAACCGGAGGCTCCTTCTTTCGCGTATAGCGACCCAAAAGTCTTCCCTGCTCTAGGCCCATCCCAACCAATTTATCATATAAACCCGCCTCATTGATCCGTTTTTGGAAATAGAATAAAACTTCCTTGAAGGGGGATCCCTCGTCCACTTGAATACGTAGAAAGCGTGAGGCACTGCAGAGCTCCGGGGTTCCTATTTTAAGTTTGGGATACCTCATAAACTCTTGTATGTAAGCCAATCTTAAAAATTGCCTCTTATCCATGACATAGGCATAGCTGGTGTTCAGGTTGTTCAAATTATGCTCCAGCGTCTGTGAGTCCACCATGAATAGACGATCCTTCAGTTCGTAGGGTAGTCGATTTTCCAAAAACAGTTGCCGAGTGGAATTATCGTCGATCATGATGGGTAAGCCACTTGCCAACAGCGAGCGCACATCATCGAGTTCAGGCAGGAATACACCCGAGGTGAGACGTGTAGCCACAAAGCTGCCAAAGATGCTAAAATAACACACATTGAACAATTGCAGGGCGATTTCCATAAACTTTTCAGCCAAAGTGAGACGATTGAATTCTCTGCCAGTGGGTGGAATACCCAGCGAAGACCACACACTGTTCTCCAGAGTTCTTAGCAGCGAAAGAACCGGATTGGCCAAACGTTTGATTATGGTATATGAAACTATGGCAATTAAAATTAAACCAGGAATAGATAATTTCCCAGAAACTCCGATATATGCATGCATGGGTAGCGGTCTTCTATGCGGTACAACGAGACAAAACCTGGCATTCGATATTATTGGACTGAAATCGGCCAGGCTGTTATTCTCCAACAAATTACCGCCCAAGTCAATGGTACGATTTCCAGCCAATCGGCGCACATTTTCTTCATAATTGTGCCTGCCAGGAAGTGGTAAAATTTCAAAAGTGGCATTTGCAAACCTTCCAAGCTCATTGGACAATTTGCCCGATATGCCACCCAATCTTAGTTCGCCCTCAGTTGAGTTATACTGGAACAACAAATGATAACGTTAATCTGAACGTATTCTATTATAAGACTTACCATTATTGCTTCAGGAACATTTTCGAAAACCGGCAGCAAAAATTTATATTGTCTTAAGTTGAGTGCAAAGCTTCGATCAAAACGATTTGCAAGAAACCATTTGTTTTGAGGCAACTTCTTTATGTTTGTTGTTGCCAAATTAGCAAGTGCCCACTCTTCATAACGAGATTGGTTCTTAAACATTAGCAAACTATAGACCCTACGCTGATTCCAGCACCACCTCAAGAAGGATTCAACAAACTCGGCTTGAGGCGGTTCCTTGTTGGGCGATTTGTACACAAAGATCAGTGAGACATGTTGTAGACCCACGAGGCTTTCTTGCACTGCCTTAAGCATAGCATCGTCTAGCCCAGTAAATAAAACGATGGCCAAACTGCGTGTGGTAATTATCTTACGCAACGGTCCTATATCCAAGCCTGCCACTATGACGGGTACTTCCATGGTCTCCATCAAGCTCTGCTGCAGCGAGGGGCCTTGATCCGAAAGTTCCTGATCACCAAAAAAGGTTATATAGTTTTTGAAGCGTTCGGTATGAGTCAGAAAGTTAATTATTTGCATCAAGTGTCGATTGTCTTCATCACTGTCATGCCAAGACTTAAGCTGGCTGGAAGCCAAAGCCAGCAAACTGAGAGTAACAACAACACACTTCATGACTGCACTGGGTAGACTGTGAATCTGGCTCTTTGAGTGAATGTATATAAAAGGGTTTCATTCTTTGTTTGTTTGGTTATTAACAGACATTACTTGGATGCCCCAGAGAGGAATGCAATTTTTTAAGCCATCAACTTTTATGGTCTATTTGAGTAACCAAGCGGATGGCCTCCTGCTGGCTAAACATGATGATATTTCAGGTGTTTTTTTTAAATATTTCTGATTTGAGTTTCATATATGGGCTTTAAAATGGAAATTCAGTAAGGGCCGCCCCTTAACAGAAATGGCAAACAAATTTTAAGATCATAGGATTTTCATCGCTGAACACGAATCTGGCCTCCAAAAGTGCCCATGGACTCAAAATCTCAAAAAACACTGTTTTTATCCTTTTTCAATCACGTGTAGAGAATAAGGCCGAGGAGCTATTAGACTTTAATTAGGCTTAAAATAAAGCTTGGTTGACAGTTACCATATGAATCAAATCGAAAAAACCTTGACTCAATGCTAAATTTTCATATTGCATCACTTTTTTCATGTGCTCTCGTAATCTACGTGCACTCATATGGCCTACTTGCTTATTATTGTATTTAAACTGTTTATTTTTATTTATTACTAACTGAATACCCCGCGCCCGGGTCCTTATGTTTTCTTTTGAGAGCGACTGTATTCAAGCTAGCGTTGGCTGCAAGTCGCCATAAACATTTTGGACCGTTCGTTCTTTTTCTCTTTTTAACCATCTTCATGATTATCTAATCTCATGAATATCTTGCAAAAATCGTGACTTTTTTAACCGTTTGGTCCATCAAATCTTCAGAATAATCCAGGCTCAAATCAAAAACGTGCACATTGCGCAATATTTTGGACAGTGTAATCTTCAGCTTCCATTTACCAACGCCTGCATTGTAATATAAGCACTAAGCGCTTTCATAAATACTCTTAATGTTATTTTGCAAATTTCACGATTTTTGGACCTTAGAAACCCTCGCGGCCAAGCGTCTAACCATTGACCAAACTTTCATCGCAATCGGATGAACGGTATAGTTTTTGAATTATCGCGTTTTTTGGACTATTTCCCGCCCATTTCTTGATAGAATTTCAAAATCCTCCAAAGTTTTGTAACAAACGAACATTTTGCAAATTTCGCGGTTTCTTCTACTTGGAAACCTTCCCGGGCAAGCGTCGATCAATTTCCCAAAGTTTTAGAAAAATCGTAAATTTTGCAATTTTCGCGGTTTTTGGACCGTTTTCTGCAAATTTTTTCAACTTAGAAACCTTCCCTGGGCAAGCATTCAACCATTTCCACATTTTCATTGCAATCGGTTGAGCGCTATAAAATTTCAAATTTCGCGGTTTTTGGACCATTTTACAGACATGAAACATAGCCTATGACACTTTCCTGATCGACATTAACATACTGTGAAAAATTCGTGAAGATCGGTTCAGCGGCTTAGACGCCCATAAGGGACAAACATACAAACATACTTTCACTTTTATATATATGTATAGATTTTTGAGTTCTCTGAATGTTTCTTCAAAATCTCGACGTGATAGGCACTTTTGGAGGCCAGATTCGAGTTCAGCGATGAAAATCCTATAAGAATATCGTTGACTGATCTTTGAATAATTTTGGGTGTCGACCAGTGTAATCAAAACTTAAATACCAATTCGTTTTTGTCCAAGACATACGATAATTTTAGCAAATTTTTTTGTACAGTTTGGTACTTATATTGGTCACCGCTGGGCTGCCCTTTCAGCAAAAGCCTGTCTCTGAGCTTCTGCTTCCATTGCTGTATCAGCAGCTCTCTGAAATGCCAAGTGCATATGAAATTTCTGGCGTCGATTGCCCACCTGCTCCATCGTTACTGCAGATCTCAGCCTGGACTGCCGCTCCACTTGTTCATCGAGCCACAATTAAGACTGTTGTATTGTCTGAGCAGATCTCTGGAATGCCAAGAGCAGAGGCAAATTGCTGGCGTTCGTTAATCGTTGAGCTAGAAATCTTTGTCACACACTCAGAAAAAATCCATTTTAAAAAAGTTTTCTGAACTAAGAAAATATGCCATAAAAAACTTTTCTAAAAACAAAAAAGTCCAGATTTTTCTGATATTTAGGGCGCATTTTTCCAAAGTCTTTTCTTAAAAAATAGGGCATTAACCTTTAATTTTAGAAAATAGTAGCCCTTAAAGAGACTACTGTAATTTCCTAAAAACAGGAAAATTTTCTGGAACTTATTTTCTTGAAAATATGGCGGTAGTAGCCATTGCCTTTAGAAAAAACGGCTTTAGATTTCAGAAACTTTTGCTCCAGTGCAAAAATATAAGTAGCCCATTCAGACGTGCCACTGCATCGCTGTGAAATAGCCTAACCTTCTAAGCGGCCGCCGTCGTTGCGCGCGATAAAGGTCTTGGATTCTTATCCCAGTCAGTCCCTGAAAATTTTTATTTATTTAATGAAAATTAATCAAAGCTGCTTAGGTGTTGTTCAAGCGAAGCGGACCTGGACCGTGGTGGACTTGGACCCTGAACCGTGAGGACGTGAACCGGGGGACCTGAACCGGTAGTGGACCTGGACCGGTGGTGGTCCTGAACCGGTGGTCTTAAATATTTTTTCTGCTTTTAAGAAAATTCCTTTCTCTTATTCAGAAAAATTTGTGTTTATATTAGAAAAAAATTCTTATTTTAAGAAAATAGTTTTCTATGATTCAGAAAGAGATTCTAATTCTAAGAAAAGTAGCCCTTTGGTTAAGAAAAGCTTTCCCTAATATTTAGAAACTATTTTTCTAAATTTTAGGGTGAGTCGCCTTAGAACGGATTTCAAAAGCGAATTTCTAATTTTAAGGGGCCTAATTTGGGACTTTTTTTTATGAGTGTAGCTTTGTTTATGCGAATTTATACCACTTAATTTCCAAATAAAGTGGCAACAATTTTTGCGTTTGAGTTAAGTTTTAGTAAGCGAAATATGCGTGCGAGCTAGGACCAAGTGTAAGTCGTGTTTGAGATCGAGTTAGAGACTGACTCAATGCGTGCGACGCGAGTTCTAATTAATAACTTAATGCATAGGGCAGGTTATGCCGAATCGCCCAACGCTGCCGAAAATGCAAACGACAAAGAATATAAATAGAAAAGAGAATAGAAGATCGCATTACAGTTAGACGCGATGGCTTATGTATAGAGCGAGAGAATGCAATCAGCACTGACTCTGCCGCCTACAAATTTGCAATATGCTTGTATATATTTGCGATATTGTGGGCAAGAAGCAAAATAAATCAATGAATTTTAGGTAAATTTAATTGCACCACGAGAATAATTACGAATTATTAAATTGGTTGTGTTGCCTGCGTAATCTGACAGTTATTATAGACAGCTGATTAACATGTTAATTGATCCGAGCTTGCGATTGTTTCGGAATCTCAAAGGAACGCTGGGATGCAATGCAACCGTCGATTGAACCGTGATTTTGGTAGCTCTCCAAACCTCTTGACGGCTTACCTGTTGCATTCTCGAAAAGTTTCTTGACTTCCTGTTACACCCATCCGTCTTAATTTGAAACTTTCATTTAATTTTAATTTTAGAATGTTAGTTACGTTATATTCGTACATACATGTCTGCTTATTTCTGGCGAGTCTGACAATAGCGCCAAAGGGAGAGTTCTTTCAAATCATGGAAAAACATTTTGGCCAGCTTGCCTTTGCAGTGACATATTATGAAAATTTCATAAACATCAATGACTTTACCATAATAGATTAAGAAAAGACTCTCTATAATTTCATTGCTTTCATTTTGATTGATTTGCTTCAATTGCTGTTTTTCACAGGCAACGTTTTCGTAATTGCCGCCATTATACTGGAGCGCAACTTGCAGAATGTTGCTAATTATTTGGTCGCATCTCTGGCAGTGGCTGATTTATTTGTTGCCTGTCTTGTCATGCCACTTGGCGCCGTCTACGAGGTAAGTTGTTGTTGTTGTCATTGTCGTTGCACAAACTTCATTACCCTAATGGAAGCTTGAGAGCGAGGGAAATGAAATTTTGTGACAAAGAGTTGACGCAACTGTCCCTGCCTTCCTTTCCCCCTTCCTGTCTATGTGTGTGTGTAATGAGCCATTGCTGCATTGTTAATTGTTTGAATTGCATCATCATCATCATTCTGCAACATATTCTGGTAATCCTGCCCCCGACTTCAGATAAGTAATGGCTGGATACTGGGACCGGAACTGTGTGACATTTGGACATCTTGTGATGTGCTCTGCTGCACCGCATCCATATTGCATCTGGTGGCCATTGCGGCGGACAGGTGAGTGGTAATCGAAATCTAAGAGGACTCAGCTGGTCTCGAGTGACAGTTTGCCTTCACTCGCCACAGATATTGGACCGTCACCAACATTGACTACAACAACTTGCGCACACCGCGACGGGTTTTTCTCATGATTTTCTGCGTTTGGTTTGCCGCTTTAATTGTCTCACTGGCACCGCAATTTGGCTGGAAGGATGCGGATTATATGAAGCGTATCGAGCAGCAGGATTGCATGGTCTCACAGGATGTGGGCTATCAGGTAGCCAGCGTTAAATGCTCTTTGTGCTGGCACAATATCTTAAGTTTCCCCTTTTTGCTCTCAGATATTTGCCACCTGTTGCACCTTCTATGTGCCGCTGTTGGTCATATTATTTCTCTATTGGAAGATCTATATAATTGCCAGGAAGCGTATACAGAGACGCACACAAAAGTCCTTCAATGTGACGCTGACAGAAACCGATGTAAGTACGCCTACCCAGCTGAGTGTCCACTCATGAGGCAAGTCAAGTGCCAATAAATTCCAAAGAAATAAATTACTCATACGCCCCAAAGAACAAATAATCTCATTTTCGGGGATGAGGATGAGGTGGCTCTATAAGTGTATTTGCTTGTTTGCCATAATGAGAGTGTCATTAACAGAAACAATAAAGCGTATGCGGAATGCGAATCCTTTGCTGCTCATTAGCATGCCCAAGTGAGCACTTCAAACCAAAAGCCAAACAAATGCCCGACGAGATTTATGAGAGCGATTTTGCGGCTCTTGTGGGTGTGGCCCATTAAAGTACATACAAGTGTAGATCTAATTCAGTTAATTTTTTTTTGTTTTTGAAAGAAGTTTTTATCGGGAAATCGCAAAGCTTTAACTAAGGCATATATATATTGATATACCAGCAAAATAAAATTATTCGAGCAGAGAATTAATGGAGGTTGACTTGACCAAAATCACTTTCAGTTCAGTTTATGTCTTACGACAGCAAACAGCTGATACAAAACAGCGTTTTTATCCTCCTTAAGTACACTAAGAGTGCTAAAGAACTATCAGTGCTTTACACTTTTCAGTTTTTAACACCGGTTCGAAAGTGATTCAAAATCGTTTCAAATGTGATTATTTATTTTGAACCGGTTCAACAAGTGGTTCAGCACTGTAACTCAGAAATTATTACTGTTCCTGTTTCAAGTCCGGTTCCAATCCAGCTTAAACCGGTACTAAAGTTGCTCAAAACTTTAACTCAATTCGGTGAGATTAAATATTTTCCTGGTTCAACAAGATAGAAGTCGGTCAAGCCCGACGATACTCAGTACTCGATAGTAAGTAGACGATACTTAGTAGTCGATACTTAGTTCTCGATACTAAGTACTATATATTAAGTATCCATCTTCCATCTTATATTTTCCCAGAAAAACTCGTTCCATTTTGAAATAAATACTCATTCTCCATTTTCCCCCCTCAATCTCAGTGCGATTCAACAGTGCGTGAACTGAAAAAGCAGCGTCGCAAACGTGAAGCCACCGAACGCAAACGGATAGCTGCAGAGGAGGAAGATGAGAATCAGGGTTCAACAACGGTTGACACCCAGCTGCAGCGACGCACACGCAAGCGTATGAAAATCTGTTTTGGTCGAAATACGAATACGGCAAACATTTCTGCTGGATCCGAGGGAGCTGTGGCCAGATCGGTGGCGGCCATTGCCGTGGATTTCGCCAGTCTGGCAATTACACGCGAGGAGACCGAGTTCAGTACCAGCAACTATGACAACAAAAGTCATGCAGGCACCGAGTTAACGACCATTTCCAGTGATGCAGACGAAGTAAGGTCGCCCGGTCAGCTGGAGTAATCCACAAACGGCACTAATTGTATGCGTGTTTGCTTTGTTCTTTGCAGTATCGCACCAGCAATGCCAACGAAATCATTACACTCTCACACCAGGTGGCCAATGCAACGCAACATCATCTGATAGCCTCCCATTTGAATGCCATAACGCCGCTGGCTCAGTCCATCGCCATGGGTGGCAGCAATATGACTGCAGTTGCTGCTGCGGCTGCCAGTCCAGTTGGGGCCTCTGGTAAGGGTGTTGGCGTTTTGGCCAGCATTGCCAACCCCCATCAGAAGCTAGCCAAGCGACGACAGTTGCTGGAGGCGAAACGAGAACGTAAGGCAGCCCAGACTTTGGCCATCATCACCGGCGCCTTTGTCATCTGCTGGCTGCCCTTCTTTGTCATGGCACTTACCATGAGCCTGTGCAAGGAGTGCGAAATTCATCCGGCCATTGCTTCGTTGTTCCTTTGGCTGGGCTATTTCAATTCCACCCTGAATCCGGTATGTAAATCAAGCATGGAAAATGTAATGGCCACAAAATTGGACAAAGTGTGGACTAATTGAAAAGACAGTTTTGTAGCTGGGAGGCTAGTTTGAAAAGTCTTCACTCATAACTCACTTAATTATGTTTTACGAACAGTTTTCTGATTTCTGTTTACGTTTTAGCCCAAAGGTCTTTGTAAATTAGACTTTATTTGTTGTTTTTTGGTAAACGCGCTAAGCCTAAAAGAGAAGAGAATTAAGAACGATTTAGTTTTCAGTGGCAAGTGGGGAGTATGATTTTGTGATGATTGTGAAGAGTAAAGTAGCTAAGGAAGAGGAAAGAACCTATTGTAATAGAATGCAAAAAGAATGATTAGAATGTTAAATGCAAGAGTAAATAAGGAATAATGGGATATTTAAGATTACCAAACTTAGTAGGTTCTCTGAGTTTGCTAGCTATGCAAACACATTGAACCTTAAGTGGTGCGTCTACTGAGAATGGAGTCCTAATTGTGGGTCTCAACCTAGTTTGAGAGTGTTTGAGCGGTAATAAACATAGCAAGGAATGGCTCAACCCATTCATGCTGAAGCAAAACAATGAACAAATCGACCTGAAACATCACGGAATCGTAAGGCGAGTTATAGTCATGCAGTTTCGGCGGGATAAATAGGACTCTTTTTTTCTGAAAGCACCAGAAAAAACTGAACAAAACATTTGCCATACGCTTATTCTCGCCAAAATACGATCAAATAATGGCATTGTATTGGCCGTTGCATCATCGGGTGTTGCAGCAACTTCATTGGAATGAGGCAGTGCAGCTCATTCAGCATTAAAGCTGGCACTGACACAAAGCAAAATTATCATCTGGGATGAATGCACTATGGCACACAACCATTCTTTTGAGGCACTATGGCACATAACCATTCTTTTGAGGCGTTGAAATCATCGCCACTGCGGCAAAATGTTGAAAATCTTCAGCTACAACTTAAAACTTTATGCATATAAATGCATCAAGACGCATCCGCTGACACATTCTACAACCAACTGTTAAATATCGGCTAAAAAAAATAAGTTCCTCTTCATGAAAATGCTGGATGCATAAAATTACCTACCATTTTCTGCACACTCGCTGATTCGCAAAATGCTCTCATTCAACGCGATTTTTCCCGATGTACGCACACAATAAATATCATACATGGCAACAGTGGTCTGTTTGCGGCTTACATTTGGGCACACAGTGTTTTTCACGGAAATTAGTTTCACAATTGCTCTCAGAAATCTATACCTTATGTATATACCCTATCTATATATAGACTATTTTGAATACCAGATTAGTGTTGGGTAAAGGCTAATCATTTCACTGAACATGTTCACTTGTTTTTTCCAAGTTAGTCAACTCACTTAAACTGCTCAGTTGCGCAGTTGTTCAGCTGTTCAGTTGTTCAACTGTTCAGTGTTCACCTGGGCAATGCGGCGATTAGCAATCACTCGAATTAATTTTATTTGTTAGCCATCTCTATAACGGTTTTTCATTTTTTAATGAATTTTATGGAAAAAACGACTGGGACTGCCACGCCACCATGTTGCTTACAATGAACAAATAGACACGCGGACAAAAAACAAGTGAACAATTCACTGAACAACTCTCAATAAACAACTAACAGAACAAGAGCGGCTGAACAAGTGTAAGTGAGCAACTCTGAACATGTACACTTGTAAAGTTTAGTAAACAACTCAATATTGTTCCCTCACTCATGAACAACCCATCACTATTGCAGACGTATCTGCCTCGAACACGGCTGGCGTCATGACCCCATACGAAATAGATTGTTGTTGTTTTGCACTTCTCTTTTTGTGTCCGTGTATGCGATGGCGCCAAGAAGCGAGGCAGTTTTTAAGGGGGGAAAACACTTTGCGGAAAAAAAATTTTCGACTTTTTTTTGCATATTTTTGTAGCTTGGATATTCAAAAATATCCCCCTAAAAGGATTTTCAAAAATTCGAAATAGTTTAGAAGATATAGCGCTTTTAATGACCCCAAGGTGACCCGATTTGCCTAGCAACTGCAAGCTTTAAACGCGTTTATCTCGAAACCACGTTTTTCAAACTGGTGGCCACGATTCAGAGGAAACCAGTGGACCGATTTTGCTCCGGAAGGGCTTATACGACGCAGAATTGTCGTCGCTATCGTTCGGCCCTCCAACTTTTGGATACCTATGTTTTAAGTGTACTTTTTTTACACTACACTACAAAAAAAAAGACCAAAAAAAATTTGTTGTTTTCAAATGTCCGCCATTTTGACAAAAAAAATTTTCAATTTTTTTTCGGATGGCCGAACGATAGCCACATTAGTTCTAAACATAACCGCATTTTTCTTTTTTTTCGGATCATCCCAAGTGCTGCAACCATGGTCACCATGTGGGCACCTTTTATTTATTCATCATTTTTCGAAGGCCGATAACTTTCTGAACGGCCCTCATATTGACAAAAAAAAAATTTTGTATTTTCCTTTCATTCATTAACTATTTAATAAAAAAAAACAAAAATAAAAAATCTCTTTTACTTTTTTTTCTGGAATTTTTTTAAAAACCATCTACTTTTGCTCATCGCAAAGTGTGTTCCCCCCTTAATGTGTCTACGTCTTGCAGTTGCCGTAAAATAACTCTCGGGAGCAATGGGAGCAAGGGCTTGCCCAACGGCAAATCTATACATTTAGTATTACAGGAGAGTGTTTAATTACATTAGACAGGTCAGTAATAAGTGGCACAACAAGAAAAGGTTTTGTGCTTGCTTTCTTCAAATAGTCCTTAAAACCTATTAAGCTTATGTTTCAAGAACCATGGCCCTAATCTTCCTGATCTTTTTAGTAGGAGATTCCCACTTAGTCTTTGGCTTGTCGTAATTAATCTTTTAAAGATGCCGATTTGATGTAAAAATTCATTGAGATTTCTTTTAAATATATTCAAACAGTGATAGCCTCTGTACTCAATATACTAGTCGCCATAAGTATTTTGACAAGACACTTTAAATAAATAAACCATTATATCTTTTATATAGGGTATATAGGGAGAAAGCATTGAAAGAGTGAGACTTGAGTAGGTGAAGCTGGCATGTAAGCCTCAGCCAGATTCTTATCTAGGAATTGATATCTATCTGGGCTGTCTTTCAGTGAGATGCGGGGACTTTACTATTTTGGTTGCAAAGTTGCTTAAAGCAGACCAATTGATTTGCGACCCAGTTTCTTAAGTATAAATAGTCTTAAGTACATTTTCATTCGTCTTCTAGGTTCCCTGCTCAGTAAGTGGAAAAGAACTGACAAAGCAATCAAATCAGTCAATGACTGACTCATGTAAAAGTCGTTTGCTCGTGCGTTCAACTTACTTACGGCCATAAGTCTGGTATTATCTGTCTGTGCTAGCAATTCTCCATCTTGATTCTTGTTTCTTCTAAAGTAGATCTGCATACCAAGTTTCCAAATATGGGTAAATGTAAAATGGCTTGACACAGCCCCAAAGGTTTGTGCGCGTCTAATTTTCGCACAAGAGAAAGGGACCTACAGTTTAACGCCGAATCCGAACGGCAGTTTTTGAGAAGCTTTTGCATGGCTAATTAATACAAAGCTGGCGCCAACAGCAGAGAGGGGTGACCGGGTGTAAAGTTTATTTAAAGAAAAAAACTTTTTCATTAGATGTTCTGAGGCGGGATCGAACCCACGACCTCTTGCACAGCGGTTGCATGGACACATGGGTGCTCCATAGAATATGATCGATTTCACAAGCCCTCCAATATTGGAAATCATTCCTGCTAAACCGTTTGAGTACTTGGCTCTTTTAATGTTGCTTGAAAGATAGCCTGCGCAACTAATCGACCAGCTTCCCACTTCTATGTTGACAGACCTCACAATTTTTCGACTGCTGACCTCGACCTATCTGAACTATGTACTTATTTTTGAGCTTTGGCTTCCTACGCGTGTTTATAAACCGAGTTGTTGGCAAAATCATTAGCGAGAACCTATCCTTGAGCTACTGTACCAGAGATGCCACATTGTTTATTATAAATTAACCTTTCCTTTCCAATTCAGGTCATCTATACCATCTTCAATCCAGAGTTTCGGCGCGCCTTCAAGCGTATACTGTATGGCCGCAAGAATGCGGCACGGGCGCGAAGTGCGAAAATTTGATTTCAACTAAAGGCAAGCGAGGACCAGTATTTGTAAGCACTAGAAGAGCGAAAAGAAGAAAGGTGAAAGCAACCGTGTTGGTAGGTTTGTATTGTGTTGTAAGTTTGTACATAAGCTTAATGGAATTGGCCATGCCTTAGATTTAACTATTGTGAGTAGAGACGATGTTTTTAGCAGTGACAATCCTAACTAGTTATTGGTATATATTATATATGTAAGTGAGAGTTCCCTATATACGATATATTGTTACATACACACACGTGCCCCCAACCAACCAACCAACCAACCAACAAACAAACAAACCAAACCAAACAAACAACCAAGCAACCTTTTTTAAGAGCAGATAAATTTAGCTAGCTTTAAGGACCAGGAATCCCACTCAAGCATATTATATTACCTATAAAGTAGACAACAACAAAATTAAAATTATTTCTAAAGTCTTCCCCGTGTCTTAGAGATATGCCCCCACTCACACAAGGCTGGGTCCAACAACTACTTACGCTTTCATGCTCTGTGTTAGTTTCAAGTTTTTGTGTCTAACATCTAAGCATATTTAAGGTAGAATGTTCGGTTCAACTAATTTTGAATGTCAAGTCAATATATCAAATTGTAACGAATTTACACGCACACACACACACACACACCCACACACACAATTAGAAGATCAAAAACAATTAATCAAACTAAACTATTTCATGGCTTAGCATTTAATATTTTGCATTTCACAGCAAAATCAAAAGTGTATTAAAATCGTATAAATAAAATAATATTTTTGAAAAGTTTTCTTTGTAAATAGACAGTAAAGTTGGTGGATAAACCAGAACCTAATACGCTTGGATGTGCATATATATTTAGTATATACCTATATATATATTTATGTGTGTGTGTTTATGCAATTTCTCGATGTCAAATGTTAATAAAAATTGTGTTTTATCAGAAAACCGTTTGCCGCCTGCAATGTTTTATTCATGTTTGAATGTTTGCGCTCTGCGAAACTCTTGAAATTGACAAACTTTTCAGGCCACTCCGACCGCACGCACGTAACGTAACCGAAGCAAAATGCCAGCGCATTGAAATGTCAAAGTTCAAGTGCATATGAAGCCGACGGAGAGGTTGCACAGACCCCAAAAAAAAAAAAAACGGAGGGCAATCGTGTGTGTGTGTGTGCGTATGTGTGAAGAGTGTGTCATGGAGATGGATTACGCATTGGCATTATCAACACCGGAACAGGCAAAAGCCGACAAATGGCCCAGAAATGTTTGGCCCCACACACTGACAAACCAGGGCCATAAACAACCGCAACACGAAAGCACACAAAACAGCAACAACAACAACAGAAATCGATACATCCTGTAGAGGTTGAGGGCGCAACTATATTTTGTTACTTGCCATAATTTTAGTTCAAGGTATTTCACAACAAGTCGAAGATCAACCGGAAGTGTTTTCGCATCGATTCGGTAAAAGCTAGAAGTTTGAGGTGTTTGCAGGCAGAGCAACTTTATTTTGAATTTTTCACTCGCAATTTTGATGGCTGATGAACGATAGAGAAGTTATGAGCAAAAGAAAGTTCGCTGCTGCTGCAACAGCAAAATTTATACTGAGCATACACTTTTGCAGGTACACTGTCAAATAAAAACCAGAATCTTGTGCTTGAATTAAGTACAAACGGTTACAATTCTACGGTAAGTATGAAATTACTTGAATCAAGAATGTTTTTTCATCACCAAAATACTTCTTTAAAGACTTCTTAGGGATGTATATAGTACTACCTTAAGTTCACAGAATAAAAAAACTAGAGGAATGTTAATTTCGGCTCGGCCGAAGTTTGTATACCCTTGCTGCACGTATAAAATGTTTTCGCTTTGAACAATGATAGCTGAGTGATTTTCAAAGCTGACCAATGGACCAGTGACCAGTGTGGCGACTCTGCCACCACTAGAGACGAACGACTATCGATTACTCTGGCGGCTATGGTCACACTATCACGAAGCCTATTCATCTCTCATCTCCAGGAGATTTAGTGTGTGCAAGACAAGCAAACGCGAAGCCAGCGCTCGGAGCGCTCAAACTATTTAAGTAATGAAATATATAATCCCTAAAAGAAAGCACAGAGACGCCAACAGCAGTGAATCCTCATCTAGGTGCAATGTTAACTACTAATTTGTGTAATATATCTGTTTTGCTTAAGCAAGTCTAACAAGCGAAGAATGCCACTGAAAGCAATAATGGAGGGCCACTATCGTTAGAGAAAAATTACACTCGATAGTGTGATAGATCGATAGTACTATCGATAATTTTGCAGATCTACTCTGTACCAGAGGTAGACAGTATGTAACAGCCAGAAGGAAGCATTTCTTCTTCTTCTTTGGCCATCACAACCGATTTGCGGTCTCGGCCGCTGCCACTAATGCCCGCCACTCGCCTCTGTCCCGAGCGGCATTCCACCATAAAAAAGACTCCCAGGTTCGCAATGTCTCCCTGCACCTGGTCACGCCATCTCCGCTTTGGTCGACCAGGCGGGGGAAGTGCCTCCCAACTCTATCGCATGCCGATTGTACACACGCTTTGCTGAGCGTTATCATCCATACGGGTAACATGTCCTATCCAGCGCAACCGCTGTTGATTTATGCGCTTGACTAGGTCAGTGTCCCCTAGAGCTCATACAGTTCGCGATTCATTCGATGCGAAATTCGCCGCCAACGTTTAGAGGTCCATAAATCCTCCGAAGAACTTTTTCTCAAACACGCCAATTGCCGCCTCATCTCTTTGTCATTGTCCATGCTTTGCGCCGTATAGCAGGACTGGGATGATAAGCGACTTGAATAGCGCAATTTTCGTTTTCCGAGAGAGGTCCCTGCTCTTAAACTCCTTATTGAGCCCGTAATAACATCGGTTTGCAAGAGTAATTCTTCTTCGGATTTCCAGACTGGTGTTGTTGTCGCTGGTTATCGACGTCCGAGGTAGACAAATTCCTTAACAACCTTGAAGTTGCAGTCTCCCATTGCACAGATTGTCCAAGCGTAGACTCACTGCGCGCTGATTGTAGGTACTTCGTCTTATCCTCATTTACCGCTAAGCCTATAAGTTTTTGACTGGTTCTCAATCTCTGAGAACGCCTTTTTTTTCCCAATAGATTTGCTTTTACGATGATGTCAATATCATCGGCATATGCAAGTAGCATATTATCTCTGGTAAAGATGGTGCCCGTTCTGTTAGCATTTGGGCACTGGCGCAGTATGTACCCATCAGCAGATTAAAGAAGTCGCACGATAGGGTACCACCCTGCCTAAACCTCTTTGGTATCGAAAGGCTCGGAGCGGTCTTTACCTATTTTGACGGAGCTTTGTGTGCTTCAACGTCATCATGCAAAGTCGAACGTACTTGCTGGAAATACCAAAGGTAGACAGGGCTTCAAAGAACTTTGACCTTATCGGCGTGAAGGAAGCATTTGCCGCCCCTAAATAAAATATATTCTCTTGATCAGCATCAACAGCCGAGTCGATATAGCCATGCCCGTCTGTCGTCCGTATGAACGCACAGATCTCAGAGATGGTATGAGACAGAGTTTGACATGTATGGGACAAAAACTTATACATACCCTGCAGGCAGATCAAGTTTATTTTGAATTTTTTTTTCAAATTGGAAAACGTCAAATCTCCGGCAGTTTTATAGATAGAAGGTTCGTAAATTCTTGGGCATATTTAGTAATCGGGATTCTTTGTCATTCCGCCAATTTAACCTCCCCAACCCAAAGGAATGGTGATGGTACAGAGAATATTTTAGTCGGGCTTTTTCTTCCGATATATTTCGGTCACACTTCGGTAAGCATCTACAGGGCAAAAATTTACACTTCTGCACTCTACGGCGTGGAGTCTAGTTTAAGATTGGATATCAAGCCTGCTCACTGCAATTAAAAATTAATGAATAAAAACTATATTTATATAATTTGTTGATTTGAAGAAACATTTTATCATCTCCAGGAAGAAACTTCTTTTTCCTAATCCCCCAGAAACTTTTTTATCCCTAGAAAGAATCGTTTCCTTTATCGCTCAGAAGAGAATTCTTTTTACCTCCCTGCAGTCTCTCTCTTGGGCCCGGACTAGAATTATGTAAAATTTTTTTAAGTATTTATAATTT